>JAEIIL010018037.1:0-30494 GCA_018905715.1 Drosophila lini
CAGCTTGCATATATGCTGAACTAGCGTACTTTTACCCACAATTTATATATAAAGTGAAAATATAGCCATTTGTAATTAATAATATTGATACCTATATAATGGCAAAATCACAGTAAAACAGGATTATAAATATTTTATTATCAGTTTAGTGTTTTTCTAAAAAAAAGATATAAAACAAGAAATAGTAAATAAAGCTAGAATAGTGTATTGTATTTTTGATGAGTAAGACAATTCCACTTTTCATAATTATACAAAGTACCACAGGATGACTTGTTTAGAATCAATCTATAAAAGTTACAAAATTATACTACAACCTAAGATACAATTTTAAATTAATAATGCTTAGGTTGACCATAAAATAAAGGAGACGCGATGATAAACCTGTATAATGAATTAAGATCAGAAATCCTTAAACCTTACCTAAACTTTGTTCACTATTTTAAACTAAACCATGACTCTCCAAAGCACCTTGATTCCTAGTTTCCATGTGCACTTTGTAACCAACTATTTAATTCTCTTGAATATGAAATCTAATTAACACTTGACTTATAAGCTCTTATGGAAATCCAAGCTCTGGGACTTTCCCCTCTACCCAGCCATCGACTACACCCATTCCCCTACCGAAAAAAAGAACACCTGGAAAGTCTCTCAAGCCTCTCGGAAATGTGTAACAAAAAGTTACGCCCTGCGGCGAAAAGAGCGAGCGAGCAAAAAAATTACAATCTACAAATCTAATTAGCAACTCATTACCAGGACCTCAGCCGCATCCTCCCCCGCAGGAAGGGCGAAAAGAAATGGAACAGAGAGGCAGAACAAACATATTGACCGATTTGCTGAAGCTAATCAATTAATTAGGCCAGAGCAGAGGGAAGCGCACCAGGACTGCCGTGAAGAGAAAAACAATTATGTCAAAATACATGCACCCACACGGAACACGGGGAGAAGAAGAGTCCTGGCCAGACAAAGGCGGCTGGCAGGAATGTCAGGATGCCAGAATGGGCAACGGAAAAGGCGGTTGGAAAAATTAATGATAAGTGGCAGTGGAAAAGCGAGCTGTCTTGCAGCTGCCGCGTTCCCACGGCAGGACACGACCACGACGACGACGACGACTTCACGACGATGCGGCACGCAAAATCCCAAATGATGATCATCAGGAGCTTGAGAAGGGGCCAGAGGAGCCAGAGCCGCCGCCCATAAGCTGAAAAGCGCAACGCGTGCCCCAGAAATCGAAATAAATAAAATCGGTAAACGATAATGAGCAGAGTCCCTGGCCTGGCCTGGCCTTACTATATATGCGGGAGATACTCCTGTCGCAATAAAAATCCACCAAAAAAGGAAATGTATCAAAATGCGATTGTTTGGCAGGCAAATTAAAAGTAAATAAGGCAGCGTTTGCAAATTGTGTGGGCGAGGAGCGGAGCAGTGAAACCAAAACCGAAAATAAAATAAAAAGAAATATAAACCGTGAAATTAGGAAAACACTCGAAGTGATTCGATGTGCCCCCGGAATGATGATGTGCGCAGGGGTGTCTGTGCTGAGGTCGGAATCTGATTCGGTCGGGGGTTGCACGGTGCTTGTACTGAAGTGTCTAATAGTCCATAATGGCCACAAGGGGCGGTTCAAGTACTCAGTCACCCATGGAATAGTCGAGACAATAATGGACTTTGAATTGAGCAATTGTCAAGTATTTAGGCGGAGAAAAGATATGACATCAGTAATCATTTGCCACGTAAATTATGCGGCTGAATGATCTAGAAATATAATTTTAAAACTATGACTAGATCTGATGATTGCTTGAAATCTAAAAATAAGATTTGGCTTCTTCAGGGAATATTTAATTTATTTAAAAATATTTCAAGACACCCCTAGCTGCAATTCCTATTACCCTCTTCCCCTGCTCGATAAACCACATCTTCCTTAATGCGAATTGGCGCATTTAAAGCCCCTCAAGGGCTTCCGCTGTTCGGGAGGCAGGCAGACACGACTTTTGCATTTTCCATCTTCATAACTTTTGAGAAAGTAAATCAGTCTCGGCTTTCTTTCCTCATCAACGTTTCTGCTCCGGGTTGCCTTCCCCAACAAAGTTTGTGTCTTCAGAAAAGAAAAAGAATGCCATTGCGCCCGAAGGAAAGCTGAATGCAGAAAGCAAGGGGAAATTTATAAAAATTTTCCTGCCCTGACAGCTAATTTTGTTGCCTTTTTCACACGTTTCTGTGTTTGCCCAGCGGGGGGAGTGGCTTGGAGTCACGGCAAAAGGGTTAGCTAGAAGTTCCCAACTTTCCTCTTGCTCCTTTCTTTTTTTTCCTGCTGAACCACAATTTTTAAGTCCCGCTGGAAATTGGGACCCGAAGTTTGTTAAACCCGCAGCATAAAAATTTGATGAGTTTGGCATTTTCTTTAATTGAAATTTGTGATCTTTTGAAAGCTTTGAGACTTTTTCTCGCTCCGCTACGCTAGCTAGCTATAGTTTTTTCCAGAGCTTGAGGAGGCGGACGGAGGAGGACGAAGTCCTTCAAGTGGCTGCAGTCATTTTACACAGAGACGCACTCACATATGCGATTAGCTGGGGATTAAAATGTCACCCCTTTTGCGCCACGTCACGCAGCGCAGCGATAGATACATTTAATTGCAAACAAATAAAAGTCATGGCAGCCACACTCTCACACATGGTGTGTTCCTTGCCACCCCCTCCGCTCTCGAGTCCTGCTTGGGGCATATGCAACAGTTCACACGACCGAGGACAGTTCATCTATGCTCCGCAGCCGGGTATCTTTGCATCTCTCCTGGGCTCTAATAATCGGTTTATTATGTCTTCCCGCCAGTCCCTCCCTCCACCGAGGCGGAGAGACTGCGACTATTTACCCAGGCAAATCGGGGCGGGGTTCGGGCCGACCTTTGGGTCCACACACACACTTCAAAGCCTTCTCGAAAAGTTTCAAAGAGCGATTTCGGGAAAGAAGAAAGCCAGGCCAGAGCATCCTTGAAATTAACTTTATTTATTTAACTACTTAGAGGCAGATTATCGCAATTACACACTTGAACTGATTTTATTCAAACTAGATAGGAGGAAAGTCGCTTATAGGCAGGGGAAATCAAAGGGAAATTCAGGAAAATATAACGGAAAAAGCTTATTGAAAATAAGTTTCTAACAAACAAGGGTTTATTTTTTAGAACTTAAAGCTAGATTATGAAAAGAAAGCTATTCAATTTAACAATAAATATATTTATTAGTATTAATATCCTAAACCATAATATAACATTATGTTATATAAAATTTGATATTAATAAAGGCAGAAACACACCCTCTTCCTTAAATAGGACTTTTCCCTCCCTTTTCAGGCTTTTAACAATCTCTAAATACACTTCAAAGACTTCTAAATGATTTCCATAGTCAAATCTCTTCTTCCTTTCTCTCCCTCAGCTGTCCAGCACGAGCGAGGTCCTCGTAAACCCAAGCTGCATCCCCAGCTCCATCACCATCACCATCATGCCGCAGCCGCTGCAGCAGCGGCTCATCATGCAGCGGCGGCACATCACCATCACCATCATCACCACCATGCCCACGCCCATGCTGCAGCTGCTCACCATGCAGCCGCTGCTGCGGCGGCTGCTGCGGGTCTCCACCACCATCACCATGCCGGTGGCCACCTGCCCGTCTCGCTGGTGACCAACGTCTCGGCTTCGTTCAACTACACGCAGCACATCTCCACCCATCCGCCTCCGCCGGCTGGGGCTTCGGGTGGCTTCCACCAGGCACCAGCTCCGCCGGGACACCACCTCCATGGAGCTGCAGGCCAGCAGCCGCCGCAGCAGGCGCATGCAACGGCCTTCCACCATCCAGGACACCCGGGACATGCCTTGGCTCCCCCTCATGGCAGTCTCAGTGCCGGCAGCAATCCGGGAGGAAACTCCAGCTCGATCTCAAGCAGCGGATCCACCGGTGGTGGTGGACCTGCTTTGCCTTTCCCTTCGCACCTGCTGCACCACAACCTCATAGCGGAGGCGGCCAGCAAGCTGCCAGGGATTACGGCCAGCGCTGTGGCAGCCGTGGTTTCCTCCACCACGACGCCCTACGCCACCGCCGCCCAGGTGGTGTCTCCAAATAACAACAACTACTCGTCGCCTTCGCCCAGCAACTCCATTCAATCGATCTCAAGCATTGGATCCAGGAGCGTAGGAGCCGCCGGGGAGGAGGAAGGTCTCAGCCTGAGTCTGGGCAGTGAGAGTCCGCGCGTGAATGTGGAGACAGAGACACCTTCGCCGTCGGCGTCGCCTCCCCTGAGTGCCGGCAGCATCTCGCCGGCACCCACGCTGACCACTTCCTCCGGTTCGCCGCAGCCTCGACGACCGCCCTCCCGCCACAGTCTCAGCGAGGCCACCACGCCCCCTAGCCATGCCTCCCTACTGATTCGCAGCAACAACAATAATAACAACAACAATAACAATGGAGAGCACAAGCAGTCGAGTTTTACATCCGGATCACCCACGCCCACAACACCCACACCGCCGCCTCCGGGATCGGGGATGGGAGGAGGAGGAAGCGCCTGCCCAGGGGCTCCTGCCTCAAATGGTTTCCTGGAGCTGCTGCTCAGCCCGGACAAGTGCCAGGAGCTCATCCAGTATCAGGTGCAGCACAACACGCTGCTCTTTCCGCAGCAGTTGCTCGACTCGCGGCTGCTGTCCTGGGAGATGCTGCAGGAGACGACGGCGCGGCTGCTCTTCATGGCGGTGCGTTGGGTCAAGTGCCTCATGCCCTTCCAGACGCTCTCCAAGAACGATCAGCATTTGCTGTTGCAGGTGAGAATCTAGCAAAATAAAATCTATAAATATATTTTAATTAAAAAAACAACAAATTTATATTTAATTATTTATTTTTTCTTTAAGGAATCCTGGAAAGAGCTCTTCCTGCTCAACCTGGCTCAGTGGACTATTCCTTTGGATCTCACGCCCATCCTGGAGTCACCACTCATAAGGGAGAGGGTACTGCAGGACGAGGCCACCCAGACGGAGATGAAGACCATCCAGGAGATCCTGTGCCGCTTCCGCCAGATCACGCCCGATGGCAGCGAGGTGGGGTGCATGAAAGCCATCGCCTTGTTTGCCCCTGAAACCGCTGGTCTTTGCGATGTCCAGCCGGTGGAAATGCTGCAGGATCAGGCGCAATGCATCCTCTCCGACCACGTACGTCTTCGGTATCCCCGTCAGGCAACGCGCTTTGGGCGGCTCCTGCTCCTGCTGCCCTCGCTGCGGACCATCCGGGCCTCCACCATCGAGGCGCTGTTCTTCAAGGAGACCATCGGGAATGTGCCCATTGCCCGGCTGCTGCGCGACATGTACACCATGGAGCCGGCACAGGTGGACAAGTGAACACCGGAATATATATAATCGAATTCGATTCCGTAGCACCTAAGCGGCAACAACAGTTTTTGTCACCTGCAAAAATATTTGTATTCCAATGCGAACCCAAAAAGAGTTCAGAGATTCAGTGCGGAGGCAAATGGAAAAATTGCGGAAAATTTACCAATTTCCCGCGCGCAGCATCTGCAGCTGCGACAGTTCGCAGAGGGGACAGAGGGAAGGACCATGTAATAGCTGGGTGTATGAGTGTGTGTACCAGGCCACGCCCCTAGACGCCTCCAGCTCCTCCTCCGCCGGATCCCTGGCGCTGCTGGCCTTCTCACATGTTGATTTATCGCCAACGACGCGTTGGCGCTCTCGCTTTACTTTCGTTTCATTTTCTAACATTTTATATTCTCATTTTATTTCATCTTTTTCGCCGGGATTTTTCCTTTTCGTTTTTATTTCATTCTTTGACTCCCTGTGCTCTGGCCTTTATTTATCTTTCATTCGACGTTTTGTCGTCGCTTTTCTAAAAATTGCTCATGTTATTTCAACCTGGCAGGCAGCGTTTCCATTCCCATTCCCAGAGTTCTTGCTGGCACATCCTGAGATAGCGGAAGCCTGGTCACAGGTATTCCACCTTTTTCGCGTTTTGGCTTTGCAATATTTAATAGGGAATTTTGGAGTATATTATCAGGCTTTGAGATCGAAAGTAATTTAAGTAATCTAGAAATTGTTTGTAAATGTGGTTAATTTTAAGTATCTTACAAATATCCTAATTTATTTTTAAGAAAGAAATAGTCTAATAAAAACTTAACTGTGAATTTGTTAACCATTTTTGTTATCTCTTAATTTTATTTAAATTTTTTCTTTTACTTTTCAAAGTATTCCCAAGTTAGAGTATTTCAAAGCCATCACAGCAAAACCTCCATCCCTGTGAGCTCCCCCAAACCCCCCGCCTTGATTCAATCTGACTTCCCTTTACTCACGGATTATTTTTTTCAATATCTTTCTGCCGTTTCGCGTTTCCAGATAACGCGTTTAGAAATCGTGAAAATGAAAAAATAACTTTGCCGCAGGTCAAGCGACCAAAATTTATGTTCCCTGTTTTGCTTCGCTGTTACTGTTGGTTGGTTGGGTTGGCTGTTCCCCAGGCCCGATGTTTCAGTTAGTTTTATACATATAGCCGGTGCTAAGGCATATATACCTACCACTGTATCGATGTATAAAACCGGCGCATTGATAAAAGCTTTGTTTATGCATATACCGAATGCTTTGTAATTGATTTTTACACACATTGAAATTCGTAAAACGGTATGAACAAAATATTAGATTTAGCACAAATAGTTGAAAAAAAAATCCTTAGAAATATAAACAAATGTAAAATGCTGGCGAGTAGCCAACTAAGGGATATTGAACACTTAAATAAATTAAAATATGATATAAAAAAAATATACAAAATATTCTACGGCTTTTTATTGGGATTTTTATTACATGATGGGAATAGTAAAAAACAAAGACGGTGACAGTGCAGTTCTTATTGGTGGGAAAAATGGTAAGGTATTTATTGATACGTGAATTAACTCTTGAAAATTACAAAATGAGTTACGTATGGAAATTAACTATTTAAAAAGTTGGATTTTTTAAGGAAAGAGTAATGCCATGTAATTTCTATGCTATATATTTTACTTAGTTAAAACTTATGCCATATCAATAAAAAGAAACACTCCTTTTACGGTTGGATGTAAGGCTATGGTTTAAGATGGTATATATAATTGCTGGTCTGAAATATATAAATAAAAATAAACAAACAACTTGATGATTAAAATGTATATATTCTTCCATTGGGTATAAATGAACATTTGTTAAAGGTTGTATCCTTAACATCTAATAACTTGTTAGATAATCTTTAAGCGTTTGGGCAATATGTTATTCCCGTCTTATTTACTTATTATTTATATTTATATTTATTTTATAATTTTTGTATTATTTTATTAAGGTTCAAGGTTTTTTAAGATTTTGGTGGATGGTATACATTTTAAAGAAACCAGATCATCGTGCAAGGCGTCAGAATTTTACCACCAATCTTGGTAGCAGTCAATCAAACCAATCTTGGCAGAGGAAACAAATTAATATAGATAAATCGATGATTATAATCAAGAATATATATATGTATATGATATGAAATATAACTCCTTCTGCCTGTTACAAGCCACTTTACCCTTCAGCCACGGGTTCATGCTAATTTCCCTGAAACTAAATAAATAAGAGAACCCCAAAAACTCGAAAACCCTGACAAGCCAAAGTAAATTGTGTTAATGGAAGTAAGGCCTAACAAAAAATGAGAAAAATATGGAAAATGCTGGGCAATTAAAACAATTAGTGCTTCCACACTATTTGCAGAGCAGGAAAACTCGGGTGAAAAACAGAGTCCCGCAAAAAAAAGGCCAAGAACAAATGGCATCAAAAAAGTGGCCAAAACATTTTACAGGACAAAGCGAGCGGCAAATAAAAATGTAAATCATAAAAACCGAAATGAAAATAAAAATCCCCAATTTGTATGCTGTCGCATATTTCTCAAAACGCTTAAGGATTGTCCAAGGAGGTGTTCCGCAGAGGAGTGGAGCCGGAGCTGGAGCTGGAGCTGTCATAAATTCTGTCAGCAGATCCGCATCCGAATGGGAACGCCTTGACAAAGGACATGTGCGCCGGCATTATTGATGCCCAGCGAACATCTCGAGCATCTCGTCCTGTCATCAAAGAGCCCCGATTCAATTGTCTGAGACAAATGTCTTTGGCAAAAGGTAAGGACCAAAGTCTTATTTAGCATATGCAAACGCCTCGAGCGACAAACTGGGCAGGGCCGGCCGCACAAACCGCTCGGACATGTTGCACATTACCCTTTTAGTTAACCCTCCTCGAGGTCCTCCTCCTCCTCCACCTTCAGCCCCCCTTTTCCTGGGGCCGGGGGAAAACTTTCAGCAGCAGCTCCCAGTTCTTTTCACACTTTTCCTTTGGCCATGGGCAATACATCTTGGGCCACAAAACACAAAATCGTCTTAAGTATTTTGTGTGGTTTAAATAAAGTAAAAATAATATTGCAAAAATAAAAACCAATGTCCAGCTGTGAGTGGGTGTGTGAAAGGATAAGCGGGCTACATCCGCTTAGCGTTGTCTTTCTCTAGTCTTGGCATACTCTGCCTAGAATTAAGGGTACTTGGGAAATTACATAAAATATTCGTTAATTTAAAGCTGTTTATTAAGAATTAAAATTATGTTATATTTAGTTTACTTTAATTATTATCAAGAGAGCTTTAAAAATGGCGATTATGCTTTAGATTAAGATTAAAAAAAGCCAAGCAAAAAGACCAAAATTTCTAATGAGTATCATGTTTTAGTCCTAAAATAAAGGTAACGGTTTTTACTAGGTAATCCAGGTTAAACTAGTGGAACTTATGCAAATTATACATTCTAAAAAAATGTATTTAATATTATTGGTTACTTTTTTAACTATCTACAAATCTATTTTTAAAGGCTGCTAGATTTTCATCAATTTTACAGATATGTTTGCTATTATTTTCTTCCAATTCCACGTCACCTTATATTATTTTATTATTATTAATTAATCCCCAAAAGGACATCCAATAGTCACCCAAGACTTAGCCTGCACTTTTCGTTTCCTTCACTCGTTTCTTGCCTTTCATTTTTGGGTCTCGTTGTTGCGTAAATGATTTTATTTCGTTGCTGCAAAATTTTTGATGTACTATTATTCTATGCCCAAGTCCCCAATGTCCATCATTGTTTTTTATAGACACATTGCTGTGCACACAACCCGGCAAAAGGGTTAATTCCCCGTACCCCAGCATCACCGTCATCATCAACAAGGAGCGCTTCATCGTCAGCATGACATGCGAATTAGCTATGGCCAAAAAGGTGGGCTGCATATCGGATGTGGGATGTGGATCTGGGATATATGCGATGTGTGATGTGTGTGGAATGTGATATGGGTTATGGGTTGAGGTTGCTAGCAGCTCTCCACGCAATCTTGATGATGTGAATTGTGGCACTTGTCCATCCAATTCGGAGCGTGGGCGGGCGTGAGCACAACTCGGGATAGGATTGATGGCTGCATGGTAATTTTGAGTTTGTGCATAGAAATTGCGCATACGCCAAGTGGGCCGTGAGCCAAAATGACGCCAAGTGCGGGGGGGGCAAACAGCACTTATAAGCTTGTAATCTGTGACAGCTACAAGAGGATGAGCCACCAGAATCGATGATTATTCGGAAAGTCTGAAAATTATGTACATTCCAATGAAAGCACAGGTCAGAGTGAGTGAGGGAATAATTATGAAACTTGGCTTCAGGCTGTCTTTTATGGGAACTTTAGGTAAAGTTAATGTGAAGAACAAATAATACTATAAACTAAAAGATTGTCTATTTTTTATAAAAATTTTAAAATAAAAAATCGTTCAAAGGGTTTACTTAAATTGTTTATTAGTTTTGAGACAGTGCTGGAAGAAAATTAACATTTTAATAAACTTTTACAAAATATAATACGTCAGCTATTAAATTTTTTAATTATAATAAAACATTATTAGAAAAGCTTACTAAATACCTAAAATGTTTATAAGAAAATGGAAAACAAAAGACGGAAATGAGAGCAGACCCACCTTGGCTGCTGCACAAAATCACACTTTTGCCATGGAAACAAGCCAGGCCACAGCTACCTCCCACCCACCCACATCCACATCCCATGCCCACCCACTCACACGTCCACAGAAGAGAACGCCACAGGAAAGCATCCGTCGGAAACAGAACAGACCAGACCAGAGATACCAAGTCAGGCCACGAGCATAACGTGCAACTTTCCAGCTTTCGCCGCAATCAATTTTACGGGTGCACAGCAGCAGCAGCAGCAGCGGCAGCAGCAACCAGGAGGCAGCCTCGTATGCGGCAGCGGAATTAGAGCAACCCCGAGCACAGCCCCGCCAAACCACTCAGCCAGCCGCCCACCCACGCAAGCACCCATCCTCCTCCCAACCCAGAGCATCCAGGACACCCACAAACAGCGTTAGACACGCAACGAGCGAGAGCAGCGCACGTGGTCCTGCTCACATGAAGGTATTAGCGCGTAACATCGCTGCATGATTAACCTCCTCCATGGGTCAACGCCATGCGGACGAGGCGACGGCAACTGCATGTGTTCTCTGTTCCGGAGTGGGCGTGGCCCTGTGCCTAGCTCCATCCAGAGATCTGCCCTGCAGCCATTCGGTGGGGTCATGGGAAATGAAAGACCCCAGACCCCTCCAATGTAAGTGATTACAAAACAAAAACATTTAGTGCATTTTACAACAATTGTGCGCTGAAAGCCAATTGTTTTTTAAGAGAAACATTTACTATATAATTTGTATATATATTTTTTATTTTCAAGCAATTCTACATATATCTCATTATGAACTATTAACTAAGTTTTATATTCTTGACGCAAAGGGTTCTAGAATCCTTTAAAGGCTTGCAGTTTGCAATTGGATCAAGGACCAAATCAATTTTAAAGAACTCGAATAATTTTCTTAATATTGTTTTCAATATTTTATTTTTTATTTATTAACATTTTGATGGTGCATCGAAATATTTATGATTTTTGGCAACTAAGAAACCCAAAATAAGCCTATTCTTTTAATTGATATTTATTGATATAATTCTTTGGTAAAATTAAAGTTAAAAAAATTAATAAATAATCCAGAAAAGCATTTTATTTAATTGAGAAAATTGAGGTTTATAAATCTGCACACAATGATTAAAAAAAGAAAATAAAAAAAGAAAAATGTTTAAACTATATTACTCTTTCCAAAATGATTACAATTTTCTTTAAAAATGTGTATGAATTCCATTCAAAGCATATATAAATCCCAAAAACTAATTTAATTTCTAAATTACAAATTGTTAAAATTTAATTAAATTTAATTTTTTTTAAATTTTGCAACAGTTTTTATCGATAAATGTTTACAAGGCGCCACTTGGTTATGGGTATTCATTACAATTAGAGTGACCAGGTGCGGGCACAGTCAAAACACCAACGAAACCCCTTCGCCATGGCGGTATTTCTCTCCACGGCGCCAACGGTCTCTGTTTTGATCTGATTCGCACCTCCGCGATTTTCGCATTTCGTGTCTCGACGTGTCAGTTGCAATCAGTAGTCGTAATCAAACGGGCAGCGCCAAACTCGTAATCTCCGCCAGAATCGCCAAGTCAGACCGCGAGAAGCACCCACCGTAGCAGCAAGAAGCAGCACAGCAGCAACAACAAAGACAGAACAGACACAGAAACTGCACTCAGAATGGCGGAAAAAGTGAACGTGTGCATTGTGGGCTCCGGCAACTGGTGAGTGGAGGAGGAGTACCCTCGATAATTGGACAATGCACTTATATAATGATTGGTTGCACTTTGCCCTTGCACCGCGCACCTTGACCTTGCAGGGGTTCGGCCATAGCCAAAATCGTGGGAGCCAATGCCTCCGCGCTGCCGGAGTTCGAGGAGCGGGTGACCATGTTCGTCTACGAGGAGCTCATCGACGGCAAGAAGCTGACGGAGATCATCAACGAGACGCACGAGAATGTCAAGTACCTGAAGGGCCACAAGCTGCCCCCCAATGTGGTGAGTGCTCCGCAGGATACTCCCCCCAGTGGGCTTATGTAACTGCTGTGTGTGTGTGTAGATGGGTTTGTGGCGGATTGTTAACAGCCCGTGGCTTACATAAAAGGCTCTCGCCTTGATCTTGACCGTGTGTGCAGCGCCAAATTATCTAATCAGACCACAACTGCAAGCAAGTCTATTTTTACCTGCGCTCTCTCTCTGTGTCTCCCTGTCTCTCCCTTGTGCGCTGCAGTTTCACCTTCGACTCTCTTTGCACTCGCCTTCGCCTGCGCCCTCGCTCTTTGGGGGAGCTCTCTTTGACGCCTTTGACGTAGGTCAAGGCCGGCTTGGCCCTCCCCAGAGCTGCTCCTCCTTTTTTTGCCACACAAATTGCGTCAATATTCCCCATTAGGCAATATAATTGTACGGCCGATAAGCAGGCACTCGAAATAAGCTGTAGTTGGACATATGTACGTCCTCCACAAAGCACTTGAACTGTTCTGTTCTGTTTTGGCGATTATCGATAAGCCGCCCGCCCCTACTGTTTCGGGTTCGTTGTGGGGTGATAAAGTCCAGCACCTTCGGCGGTAGTTCATCCCGGCTGTCCTGGTTCCAGTGTTTGCCCTGTAAACAGCCTGTTGATGTTGATGCCAAGTGTTTGCCAACATGCTTAGGAAAAAAACCTCCGCGCACAGACACACATAGCCCCACGATTACAGCCATGCGTTAGCGGCATGGAAATTGATAAACGTGAAAAACAACCAGAAAATATGCCAAGCCGAAGGGGGAACACCCTTACCAAGTATAGGAGAATTTTATGCTACAGTAGCTTTATTTTAAAGATTCTCGAAAACTACTCTATAAGCCTTTAGATCAGTTAAAATATTAAAGGGAATAAACCATCGCACAAAAAGTAGATATTGGGAAATGAAAAAGCATAGGTAAAGCATTCGTATATAGCTTGAAAAAATATATATATTAAATCATATACATATACCTGAACATATAAACAAAGAAAAACATATAAATAAATATTCTTATTCTAGCGAATCTGCGTGATAAAAAAATGAATTTCTTCTGGATTAAAAAAAGTATATGTAATGGGATGTCACCTAGATCTATACAGATTTAACATTAATTTATAATATGTGCAAAATTATGCTTAAATATGTTTGAAGTTTAATGAAAAGTTCAACAACGTTTTAACTCAGCAAGTTATGAAAAACATCAAAATTTATAAAATTCAAATTCATTCATTAACAATTGTGTGTTCAATATAGTTCATATTGAGATTCATAAAATACGTATATACTTGTAATGATAAAATTCAAAATAATTAAATAAATATAGCTATAAAATCCCAAAATTTCTGCTAAAAAAATATTATAATACCCCCTGTAAGGGTATATTAAAACACAAAATATAGGCGAGATTTTTCTATGCTTTGTCGGTTTGTTTTGTATAATTAGAAGACGCCTTCGCCTATTTGGAACACACATACATATATTCGTAAATTTTGGCAAGCTTTCACTAGTCTCTGGGCGCCAAAACAACAACAGATGAGCCAAAAAAAAAAAAAAAAACAAATGAGACTGAGCAATTTTCTATAAGCAATGATCGGGATCAATGTCAGAAATGCAACAAGTATGCAAAGGCAAAGGCAATGAAAATGAGTCAACAAGTTAATCGGTTTGGCACGAACGAAAACGGAAAATACTATACAAATATTGTTTGTTTTTGGGTTTTGTTTTTCACTTTACTTATACTGCGGCGGCTTAGATCGGCACAAGTGGTTAGCACTTTTGATTACGGCTTTCGCAGCTGCTAATCAACGCCAATAGCAAATCTATAAATACATATAATTAACAGTCTTAGTAATAAATTATGTGTGTATTTGCCATACGGAAAAACAAGACCTAAACCTGCATATTTTTCGATCTCTAAAAATAATCTATTTAGTTTTTTTTTTATCAAATCATTAGATAAACGTTTTACTTAACGTAACCGTAACCTTGTGCAAATGCCAAGTTTGCCTGTTATCTAAATTGGGTGTTGTGAACTTTACACTTATATAAAGAGTCTATCGCAAACTTCCCACAAACAAGTTTATATGTGTTTTGCTGCTCGGCATAAACTCATTTGGAATGCGACAAACAGGTTGGCAAAGTCTGTGATGTGGAAAAAAACATATTACTTACCATATCAGGCTCGGGCGATCGAGCGAGCCCGCGATTTAAGTAGTCTAGACAGCCGAGAGACGCGCCCCCAAAAAGAACACGTGCTGGAAAAATGATTTCCGCAATCCGTCTGCAGTTCCCTTCATTCAACCTTCACTAAGCCGCTTATCACCGCTTTCCTTATCACATAGTAATTTGCAAAATTTCCTTCACTTCTCCACAGGTTGCCGTGCCCGACTTGGTTGAGGCCGCCAAGAATGCCGACATCCTGATCTTCGTGGTGCCCCACCAGTTCATCCCCAACTTCTGCAAACAGCTGCTGGGCAAGATCAAGCCCAATGCCATCGCCATTTCTCTGATCAAGGGCTTCGACAAGGCCGAGGGCGGCGGCATCGATTTAATTTCGCACATCATCACGCGTCACCTGAAGGTAAGTCTTCAACCCAGAGGTGACCCTTTGGGAAACTCTTATCTTTTTCTTGATTTCCCTGCAGATCCCTTGCGCAGTGCTGATGGGCGCCAATCTGGCCAATGAGGTGGCCGAGGGCAATTTCTGCGAAACCACCATTGGCTGCACGGACAAGAAGTACGGCAAGGTGCTGCGTGATCTCTTCCAGGCTAATCACTTCCGCGTCGTGGTAGTGGACGATGCCGACGCCGTGGAGGTGTGCGGCGCCCTCAAGAATATCGTGGCCTGCGGTGCGGGCTTCGTTGATGGTCTCAAGCTCGGCGACAACACCAAGGCGGCCGTCATTCGGTTGGGTCTCATGGAAATGATCCGCTTTGTTGACGTCTTCTACCCCGGCAGCAAGCTCTCCACCTTCTTTGAGAGCTGCGGCGTGGCGGATCTGATCACGACGTGTTACGGTGAGTGGCGGGGAGAGGTCATCGGGGGCACAGTGGCGTGATTCTTAGACCCAAACATTTATCAAATTGCTCTAGTTCAGACATAACAATTAAGTTAAAATGAAGCAGTTATCAGGTACGAAGTGCGCGATAACTTATCAATTAGTGAGTAATGTGATGGACACATTATTTAGTCGTATCTGAGTTCTAGAGATCTCAACCTAATGTCTTTATGGAGTCGCAAAGTTGTGATAAAAGCAATTTGTAAATTGTATAAACAAACATTTTCTTATTATTCCGTACCTTTACAAAGTCACAAAGTTGTCACAAAATGAACTTGCAAATTAATTAAACAAACATTGTTGTTTACAAATAATCGCTAACCGGTAGCAATGCAATTTGTAAACAAAACAAAGATTGAATTACTATCTGCCTTCACCTGAGGTTTATTTACCATAATTTGTAATAATACTAAACAAATTCCTAATTCAACAGGTGGCCGCAATCGTCGCGTCTCTGAGGCTTTTGTGACTTCCGGCAAGACCATTGAGGAGCTGGAGAAGGAGATGCTCAACGGCCAGAAGCTGCAGGGACCACCCACTGCCGAGGAGGTGAACTACATGCTGAAGAACAAGGGACTGGAGGACAAGTATGGCATCTACAAATAATAAATAATTTAATAATTTAACAAATTATTAACTAATCTTCCTTTCCATTACAGATTTCCCCTGTTCACGGCTATCCACAAAATATGCACAAATCAGCTTAAGCCTAAAGATTTAATCGATTGCATACGCAATCACCCCGAGCATATGTAAGTGTTTTGTTCGCGTTCGTTTTATCTCGTTTGCGCCCGTATATCCCGCTATCCCGCTATCCTGTTATCCCGAAACTCCCCCGAAAAGTGCTCTGCTTTGTCTTCTCACTGTTTGCCTTTGATTTAATTATTCTTTTCTTAGTTTTTATATTTTTAAGTTTATAGTTTTCCCTAACCTTAGTTTGTGCACCCTTTGTTTCTTTAATTATTATTTTGGAATGTTTTATTTTATGTTAATTTACTGCTCCCGTTTCCTAACAAAACTTAGCTTAATCTTAACTTTAATACAAAATGCTGAATAATAAAACTCGAAGCGAAATTCAAAATTTCTCAAAATTATTGTATCTTCTTTCCAAATTGTGATTACCAATCCAAAATCCTCATCAAAATCCATTTCATACCCAATTATTATTCAGCCATATTTCAGCCGTAGTCATTGCAAATTTTCAAGTTCAAATTGATTATTTTTCATCCATAACATGTTTGTTTTCTTCTCTTCTTTTTTATATTATATTTTTCATAGGGACACGTCCATCATGCCGTCGCCAAAACTCTAAACTGTGTTACACCCAAACCAGATCAGTCAAATGTATATTGTAAATACTACTACTCTACCCGCATAGATCAAGTCAAGACCAGTCATCTTCATCCATAAAAGGCATATATAGCTATATACGACCTATATATATGCACCAAGTCAGACAAGTCGCTTTTCATATCTCCTTTTTACTTGCTACTTACTGTTTTCCATTGCAATATTTTTCCTCATAATTGTTTAAAGTGTTTATGTGTCTTAGGTGAAGAAACAAAAAACAAAGAACCAAAACTAAAAGTGTCATAATTGTTGAAGATAATTGGATTTGTTACAAATAAATATGATAAAATATGAAAAAATTTGTACATACCACTCGAAAAGTGTTTCTCATTCATACTACTTATATATTCGAAATTATTGGCAGCTACAAATCGGCAAAGTACGTATGGAAAATCCAAGTTTTATAAATTTTGCAATTTTAAGTTGTTCGGCACGATTATTGGGTTTTTATAACCAGTGTTTAATGAGTTACTGAGTTTATCAGCTATCAAATCGCTTTATATTAATGCTTTGCGTTTTCTATTCCACAGGCAAAATTTGTAAATCTCTAAAGAACGTTTTTAACATTTTTATGCACCACAGAGAGAGAGAGAGTAATTGTATTTTTTCAGCACAAGTCAAAATCAATGATACTTGGGACTCCCATGGTCCACTAACTACCCAGCCGACCATAAGGATTGTGTATAGGTTGTTCGTTTAGTTTAGCTTACCTACTTATATATTTCTTTCAATCCGATCCCACGCATATCCAAAGAACCACAGATGGAAACTAACAGTCAACACCAAAGTCTGCTTTAATTTTTAAATTTAGTTGTTTTTTAAACGTAACTAGCCAAGAAACAAGCGCGTGTACCTAAGCAAGGATATTGTAATTTTGTGGCCACGAGTATTAATTACAACAGCAATCGGAGGCAGCGAGCGGAGAGAACCTTAGTCTAATTTAATCGGATTGCGTAGATTATAGATTTAACTGTAAAAAAAAACAAGCGTTGTCGAAATAAAAGCTGAGTAGTTAACTGAGTTGTTTCTTTTTATACCCTTGTAGGGCATTATAATATTTATAAGAAGCTTACAACGCAGTGAACGAGTCATTTCCGACCCTATAAATCAAAAATATTATTGATCATCATCAACAGACAAAGTTTTCTAGCCATTTCGGAAAGGAAAATAACATTTTTAATTTTTTTCAAAATTTCAAAATTTGATAAGGGGTTACATCATTAAAATTGTCAAAAATTTTCAACAAACTTTGATCTCTAAAAATTTAAAATTCAATATAAAGATTTGTTAAGCTTATAAAAATTAGCACAAAAAAGCTTTCCAAATTAAAATTAATGAATTTTACGCTTAGTTATGACCGATTTTCTATTCCATACACTGTAATTTTATTAGCAAATTTTAAATAATTTTTTTATGTTTTAGATTAAGTAAGAACTCGTTGTTCTTTTTATATGTACATATTTACTTAATCCAAACAATGTTAGTTCAGGCTCACTCATTCATTATTGAGCGCAGAAAGCGACGATAGTTGATGCCGCGACAGTATTTGGTGTCCTCCATGCCCTCGGTGAGTACCTGCAACTCGTCCAAGGTAAAACACTTCCTTCTCCGGTTTACCAGTGCCAGAAGACGTGGGAGTTCGATGTAGCCGCTGTTAAGAGGGTCCGCGCGCCGCAAGGCATCGATAAACTCATCCCGCTTGGCCATATCCATATCAATGGCATTGCGGCCGATGGCCTGCAAGTAGATCTTGGCCTGGTTCTGCGTCTCCTCCGACCCGGCGTCCATGCCAAACATGTCGCGTACCAGGTTCTCATATTGCACGTTGCCATCGATGTCCGACACGCGGTCCAGCAGGCCAATGACCTCCGACTCTTCGAGCCGCTCTCCCATGCTGATCAGCAGGCGGCGCAGCTCGGTGCACGAGAGCTTCCCAGTATTATTCGGGTCGAAGGTGCGCAGGGCCCTCATCACCTCCTGTGACGAGGGTCCTTCGTTCCGTTCGGCCAACTGGCAGTAAAGGCTGAGGACCAACTCAAAGGACACCCTTTGACTCACTGGCGCCCCCAGAAGACCCAGCGCCTGGCGACGATGCACCTGCTCATCCAGGCGAGCGGCGAGCCACTGGTCACTGAGGTTCACGCCCATGGAGCGTAGACAGTCGGCCATATCCGAAAGGCTTATGCGGGATGCATCTGCTCGGGTTCAAGGAAATGTGAGATTAATAATGAGAAAGAAGAATATTTTAAGCATTTTGATTTACCAGCGCCCGCATCCTTTCCAAACATCACAAACATGTCGAAGATCTCGTGAAGCTTGGACACTTCTGGCAGCATAATCATTAGCTCCTTCTGCTTCCGAAAGAAGCCAAATTCTGGAACAGGATTTGGCCGCGCGTCCCAAACCTCCAACTCTCCTCCGTTGTTCATTTTTTGAGATTTAAAATTCTTTTCAATATGTTAATAATTTTGTTCTGAGAGCCAAATAATAAATCCATTTTGTATTGTTGTATTATTTGGCAATAAAATCCGAGATGGCTTTATCATATGAAATATGTGTGCAAAGTATGGAGTTAATTTAAGGATAATCTATTAAAAATTATAAAGATTCCAATTTTCCAAGCCAAATTCAAGGTATTTAAGTTTAAAAATTAAAATAAATTCACCCATTCATAATTCTACCAAAACTTGAAATTAAAATTAATTTTTGCAGTATTATTGACGGGCAACAGACTTGTTTTTTCTCAATTGACTTTTTTACATCTACAAATAGCGCCACCGGAAATACCCGTGTATTCGGGGAACTATTGATAAGAAGTTTTACTGGAAAGCCGAATAGATGGCGCCGAGGAGCGGTTTAAATAGAACATTTTATTTAATTTTATTTAATATTAAAAAAAAAAGTTAATATGAAAATAAAAATTCCATTTTAAATATTTAAAGTTGAATTAATTTAAAGAATTTATTTGTATAAATATTTCCCCTCATTCAAAGGACCTCGGTAAACAACAGTTAAGACATAAAAATAAATAAAACTCACGTAAAGACATAAATATTTCCTGCATAACATCCGGGCCACGTGTCAAAGTAATCCTTTCCACCCAAAAATAACCCCATAGCTGCCCCGATAATTATGGAATTTCGGCTCTATAAATACGTGACCCCCCATAAGTTAAGGGCCAAAAAGGTGAATTCGGAGAACGATGCAGACGCAGTCTCTAAAGAAACTCGGTCTGGCACTGACCTTGCTGCTGCTGCTGCTGGCCATAAGTGAAGTTCAATCTAAGAAATGGAGAAAATACCACAAGATAAATATGCGAAGGCAAAAAGGACACAGTGCCCTGGGAACTTTGAAGCTCAACAATACAAGAGTGCAAGGAAACGTAAATAATTTGATGATCACCGACTCAAAGGTCACAACAGCCTCAACCGCTTTACCCACAGCGAATCTATCGAATTTCTACAACAATGTATACACTGTGGTGCTAGATTTTGGATCCAGTGGTCAGCCCTTGACAGTTCTGGTTGACACAGGATCTGCCAATCTTGCAGTCACAAGTTCGCAATGCCAAACGCAAATATGCCTGCAACGGAGTAGCTACAATTCCGCTAAATCCAAGACTTATAAGCAGAACGGAACAGCCATTCAGATTGATTATGTAGATGGCACCCTAAAAGGCTTCGTCTCAAGGGACACGGTCGAGTTAGATGGCCTCAAAGTAAAGAACCAGGACTTTGCTGAGGTCACTTCATTGCCGGCAGCGTTTTCCAGACTGAATGGCATCGATGGAATTTGGGGAATGGGCTTCATTGACATAGCCATTGATGGCGCGGTTCCCCTTTTCTATAATCTACTATCCCAGAACCTGATTGACATACCAGTATTCTCAGTGTACCTCAATCGCAATGCCTCGGATCCCAACAACGGTGGACAATTGCTGCTGGGTGGCTCAGACCCCATACTCTATAAGGGCTGCATCACCTATGTTCCCATCTCGAACACGGGCTATTGGCAGATCCCTGTGGCCAGATTTAGCTTGGGAACGACCACGCTATTTACCAAATTCGAAGCCATTGTGGACATAGGAACCTCATTGATTTGTGTTCCCTCGAATGCTATTGGAACTCTCAACCAGAAGCTGCAAATCAATGCATTGGATGCAAAAGATGGTGTCTATATAGTGCCCTGCAGCAAGGTGTCCAGCTTGTCGGATATCACTGTTAACATTGGGCGCAAGGACTTCACTTTGAAACCATCTGACTATATCCTCAACTACAACGGCACCTGCATCTCTGCCTTTACAAACTGCAATGGATTGCAGGGACTGAGCAATCTCTGGGTGTTTGGAGACGCATTTATTGCGCCCTTCTACTTGGAGTTTGATTTTGAATACAAGCGCATTGGCATTGCTCCAAAGTTGTAGAAAAAGGAAAAAATTTATAAACCAATTCGAAAAATTTTTGTTAATAGAAATTGATATTAATTTGGTAATGGGGAAAAAGTTTGTAAATAAAATTAAAACAGTTGTTTTATGGAAGTGCGTTGAGTGATTTCTTATTTATCCTTTAGATAAATTATAGGCACCAAGAATACCAATTTGCTTTTACGATAAGTTTATCTTGAATTTACTATCAGATAGCTATCTGGGACTTTAACAGGAAGTCAAGAAATCCCCTTAAGCCGTAAGAAAATCAAGTATTAAATAATATTATTATTTTCTTTGAAAGCAAACTTTTTTAAAAATACAAGATTAGATATACATTTGTACCTATCACTGGCAAATTGATTTGTTTACAAGAAATTTAGCTTTTTGTTATCAATGGAGTGCAAAATTTGCAGTTAATTTCCACAATTTTTCATTGAAAATTCGCCGACTTAGGGAGTTCAGTTTATCTAAATTCCCGCAGGCTGAATTATTTTTTATGCACGGCCCCAACTCGTGTAAACAAGGGCTGTCCGATCGATCAATTGTGATATCTTCGCTTCGTCCAGTAGACTTAATCGATTGGTGATCAATTTTGGGCCAGTTTTTTTACCCTATCACCGCAGTGATATAAATACGAGACGGTAAGTGGTTTTCTTCAGTCAAGCCCCAGACAGAAAAAGGGGAGAACTGATATTTCTTGGGCTAGGGAAGGTACACAAAAGTCTCAAAAACAAAATGTTGAAGTGGTTCGTGCTGTTTGCCATCCTGGTCCTGGTCAGTGCCGAAGTTCACAAGGTCAAGATCCACAAGAGGGAGCACAAGAAGTCCCATTTGGCCCGCAGGATTGCCGTTCACATACTGAAGCACAAGGTGCACCAGATCATCCGTCACCATCTCCGCGATCTCGTCATCTACGACGATGGAGCACCGGTTTATGTCCAGCCCGACTATGACTATCCCAGCCAGGATACGGACTACACCTCCGAGGAGCTGGGCAACTCGATGAACATGTACTACTACGGCGAGATCAGCATTGGCACTCCGCCGCAGTACTTCAATGTGGTCTTCGACACGGGCTCTGCCAACCTGTGGATCCCCTCGGCCCAGTGCCTGGCCAGCGATGTTGCCTGCCAGCAGCACAACCAGTACAACTCCAGCGCCTCCTCCACCTATGTGGCCAGTGGCCAGAACTTCTCCATCCAGTACGGAACCGGCAGCGTGACTGGCTACCTTGCCACAGACACCGTGACCATCAATGGCCTGGCCATCGCCAGTCAGACCTTCGGAGAGGCTGTCTCGCAGCCGGGAAATAGCTTCACAGACGTCGCCTTCGACGGCATTCTGGGCATGGGCTTCCAGCAGATCGCCGAGGATAATGTGGTGCCACCCTTCTACAATCTCTACACCCAGGGACTGATCGATGCCCCAGTTTTCGGCTTCTATCTGGGCAGAAATGGCACCGCCGAGGACGGTGGCCAGTTGACGCTGGGCGGTACCGATCAGAGCCTGATCTCCGGTGAGATGACCTACACCCCAGTCACCCAGCAGGGCTACTGGCAGTTCAGCGTGAACAACATCACCTGGAACGGCACAGTGGTCTCCAGTGGCGTCCAGGCCATCGCCGATACTGGCACCTCTCTGATTGCCTGCCCGCCGGCTGCCTATGCCCAGATCAACCAGCTGATTGGCGCCGTTCTCATCCAGGGAGACTACTACGTCCCCTGCGCCACTGTGGACTCCCTGCCGGTGCTGACCTTTAACATTGGAGGCACCAACTTCGACCTGCCTCCCTCCGTGTACATCCAGACCTACACGGATGGCAACTACAACACCTGCATGTCCACCTTCACCTACATCGGCACAGATTTCTGGATTCTGGGCGATGTCTTCCTGGGCCAGTACTACACGGAGTTCGATTTTGGCCAGAATCGCGTGGGTTTCGCCAATCTGGCTTAAGGTCTAACGAAGCTGTGAACAAACGAACGAAAATAATGGAAAAAATATAGGTTATAAAAATAGAAAAAAAAGAATATTAAAAGAGAATATATGCATGGAAATATTTAACAAAGAGTCTTACTTTAATTGTTATTAAAATAGTAACTTAATTAAGATTAGATTAGATTCTTAGCCATGTAGCTTGAAGGCACTTTTACTGAATTTATCTTTTACATTTTTGGACTCTAATTCAAAAGAATATTGTCTTAATTTTATTTAGTAAAATGCCTACATAAACCACTGTACTATATATTAAAACTATCATTTGGCTACACCCCCAAAAATGTTCAAATTCACCCATGCCTTATCGCGTGTGAAATTCTTCGCTAAATGGTGTGAGTCGATCGAGAGCTGGGTTAATCTCAATGAACGTATGAAAACCAGGTGAGGCTGCCCAGCCATAAATACGTGACCAACTAGGCCTCAGTTCACACAAATCGAAGCGCCGACCATGAGGCTAAAGTGTAACTCGTGCAAATTAATTCAGTTATGGATGACATTAATGGTTCTATTCGCATTAAAAGTGGAAGCCCTGCAGCGTCTGTGTCTCCCCCAAAGGATCGAGGCACCAGTCTGGGAAATTACGCCAACACCATGTACTATACCAAAATAGAGATTGGAACTCCTCCCCAGGAGTTTACGGTGCTGATCGACACGGGTTCGGCGAATCTGTGGGTGCCTTCCATACAGTGTACATCTTCGCCCTGCCAGAATCACAGGAAATACAATTCAACGGCTTCCAAGACACACGTGGTTAATAACACCAACTTCCGGATCGAATATGCCTCAAATGCGGGTGATGGCGGAGTGGCACTTTCCGGTTTCATATCCCAGGATATTGTGAAGATAGGAAGTTATTTAACGCTAAACCAAGGATTCGCCGAGATCATCGATGAGCCCCTGAAACCCTTTCTCAACTCTCCGTTCGATGGAATCTTGGGTCTGGCCTATGACACCATAGCCGTGGGAGGCGTGACTCCGCTGCTGTACAACTTGGTGAACCAAGGCCACATAGAGTACCTAGGTTTCTCCATATATTTCCAAAGGAATGGCACGAATGCCTTGAGTGGTGGTGAACTGATTCTAGGAGCCACCGATTCCCGTTTGTATAGTGGATGTCTCACCTATGTGCCCATCTCCACAGCAGCCTATTTTCAGTTTGAAATGACGACCGCCACACTGAATGGAACCAAATTGTGCTCGAATTGTCAGACTATCCTAGATGCAGGCACTTCCATGATAGTAGTCCCTGGGCAAGCTATTGTTATTATTAACAAATTACTGGGTGTTACGAATCCAACTGATTCTAGTGGTGTGTTTTTTGTGGATTGCTCAACGGTTTCCCTGCTGCCGGATGTGGTTTTTACCATTGCCCGCAAGGAGTTGCCCTTGAAGGCCTCACAGTATGTTTTGCAATATGGAAATGTATGTGTCTCCAGTTTTACCAGCTTGGAGGGAAACTCCTTGTGGATCCTCGGTGATAGTTTCATGGGTGCCTACTATACGGTTTTCGATTTGGAGTATCATCAAATAGGAATTGGCAAGGCAGTGCACTAAGAAGAAACACTTTGAAATATATTTATGTTAAAGCACTTGATGTTGTAGAGGACTACTTTTATGTCCTTTACGGGCACACAACTAAAAAATTTCATTATAGAATTAACAATTGTAAGCATTTTACAGATAAAATAAATAATTATATTCAAAAACTAATCTAATACTATCTTCCACAAAATAAGTTATACTTTAATTATATAAAAATAAACCCCTTCCAAAATTTATAAACTACTTCCATTCCACAAACTGCATTTACACTGCGTATTAATTCACTTGCCGTATTTAATTATTGAGCTTAAATCACATATTCGCTGTCACCTTTACGTGTGCATGTCGATGTCTAGTCCAGCGATAAACACCTCGAGCCACGAGCTATAAAAACACAAGCTTTGGCTGGGCTTTAAGCCAGTTAAAGACCATGAACTTGCCTGTGATTGCCCTACTCCTCTGCCAGATCGTCTGAGCAAGCACAGTCGCCGCCACCACAAGTTTCCGCATCTCTCGGTTTACCTAGCCAATCGGAATAGGATCAGGGGAAAGCATGGCTTGACCCCAATCCATGCCATTAATGGTGGTGTGGAGCCAACCAGTGACACAGGAAGTGACTCCAAGGGAGTGGTGGTGGCCCGTCTGGTGAATTCCTGTGAAACGAATTTCTTTGGAACCATAAAAATGGGAGGGAATAACCCACAGACCTTCACCGTCCAATATGATACTGGCTCCTCGGATCTTTGGGTGCCCAGTTCCAAGTGCGGTTCCTGCAAAAAGTGTGGCAGCAGCTTGTTCAAGGAATCCAAATCTGATACCCTGCATCAGAATAAAACCGGGTTTAGCATCACTTATGGATCGGGATCGGTCAAAGGCTTGGTGGCCAACGATGTGCTTACCATCGGGGACTTGAGGGTCGAGAATCAGGGCTTTGGGTTGGTCAATGACACCACCGACTGCTCGGTTTTCGATGGGATCCTTGGCATGGCCTTTCCCAAACTCTCCCAGATCGGAACCCTGCCGCCCTTCCAGAAGATGTTGGCCCAGGAGTTGCTGGATAATCAGATCTTCTCATTCTACATGAAGAGTGGCTCCAGCGATGGGGGGTTGCTCATAATCGGGGGATCCAACTCAAGTTTGTACTATGGTCCCTTGACCTACACAAAAGTGACCGAGGAGAAGTATTGGTCTTTTCAAATGGGCTCTATAGGATTTCATGGAACGGATGCCAGGTCATGTGAGTCGGGATGCCCGGCCATCATGGACACGGGAACCTCTCTGATTGTGGGCCCCGTCACGGAGGTGCATGGCCTAATGGAGGCCATTGCAGCCGTTTACGATGCCACCCTGGATCTGTGGACATTGGATTGCACGTTAATTGAGACTCTGCCGCACCTGGTAATCCAGATCGAGGGCACTATGTTCTATGTGCATCCAGCGACGTATGTGATTAGGTATTCCGATTTCTGCTTCGTGGGCATCATGGATATGCGGGGACTGACCAAGTGGATAATCGGTGATGTCTTCCTGAGGGAGAACTATGTGGAGTTTGATTTGAAGAACAAAAGAATGGGCATTGCGCCAGCTGTTTAAAGGAGTTACAAATTAGGTTAAATTTTTAAATTAGTGTTTAAATGTTTATTAATCTTAAAATGGGAAATACATTTAAAGTGTAGATTAAGTGAATTGTAAAAGTACAAGTTAAAAAGTATAAAGTGTAGATTATATTAATTGTAAAATTATTAGTCCTAAATTCCTAATATTCCTAAAAATATGTCTACAAAAAACTATAAATTTTATATTTCAAGAAACCTTACAAATAAGCCATAATGGGACCGAAAAAATTAGTTTGTTTTTAGTAATTTCACCAATTACAGAGTAAAATTTTGTTAATATGTAAAATGTATATAAAAAATCAGTTTAGTTGGAGTTTCCCTTGATTTGGCTCTACATAACTGACCTTATTTGTGACCAGTTGTTGGAGGTTCTTTGCTAGTTGGAGGAGTGGAACCTACTGCTCCTCCTGATCCTGCTACTGACCCTGGCGCTGGCTGTCCGTTGCCGCCGTAAATGCCCCTTGGTATGCGGGAATGACGCTGCTGCTGCTGCTGTTGTTGCTGCTGCTGCTGTTGCTGCTGCTGCAAGTGCTGTTGCAGATGCAACTGGCGGATATGTTGCTCAAAGTTGGCATAAAGCATGGCAGCCGCAGCAGCCGCACAGGTGGTTGTATGGTGGTGCTGCTGGTTCTGGGCCATATGCTGCTGCTGGTGATGTAGCTGGTGGTGCAGAGGATTGGGTCGAATGTTGCGGGCCATAAGTTGCTGGTAAAGCTGAGACAAGTTGAACTCATTGGCAGTGGCATGGCTATGACCATGATTATGGACGTGACTGTGGCCGCACAGACCTCCTCCGATTTCAGCGCCACTTACAAGGGCTCCACCCGGACGATGTTGCTTCTGCTGCTGCTGTTGTTGCAAAGCAGTTGCCATATTCGACGGAGCGACAGAACCCACAGGTAGTTGCGGCTGGACATGAGCGGCATGCAAGTGTGGGCAGGACTGGTGGTGCGAAGGATTCAGCTGAGCCAGTGGTGCATGCTGATTGAATGGATACATCTGGGAAAAGGGTTTCTCGTCTCCAGGCTGGCGATGCTGCACCGGCTGCTGCGGACGCGGTGCCTGTCTCTGCTGTGGCTGTGGCACAGGTGTGGGGCACTTGGTCTGAGTTCAAAAAATAAATATACATAATATTCTTCTCATTAAAATCTCAAAGAATATCTTACCCCAGAGTACTTGGATCCCGAGGCTGGAGCTGCAGCTCCTCCATTGGTCTGGGCTTGGTTTTTATCAAAGGGTAAGGACGTCCTGCTGATGGACCGCTCGAATCCCGGAGGCGGCTTGGAGTCCCCGTCCGACGCTTGCTCGAGATCTGCAAAACAAGTAGCCGTGTCCTTGGGAAAGTCGAGAAAGTATTCGCCGAAGAGGGAGTAATTCTCGGCTGCCTTATAATAGTTGGGACTGTCATTCTCCGGGAACCCGTAGGTCTCTCCGTACAGAGCCCTGCCCACCTCGAGTATGTGGGCGGTGGCATTTTCATTCGCATGTTGCTTACTTCCAAATCTGTATCCGCATCCGCTTCCTGAACCCGCCGGAGGTGCCAGTATTGATCCAAAATCTGAGGGCACATAGGGCAGCTTTTCTCCAGGAAACTCACGTATTCCCAGGGCAACGTCACTGGTCGTCACACTCCAGATTTTCTTGGCCAGTTCATTGGAAATATTGGCTGTGACTCAGAGGACTTAGATTTATTTACTTGACATTATATGGTAAAGATGTCATACCTTGAGTGGTGGCCAGCAACTCCTCGGCATCTATGAAGTCCAGTGGAGGTGGCGGTGGAGGCTCTTTTTTGTCATTCTTATTCTCGGACATCTTTGGAATCGAACACAGAAACGAACAATTTATTAAAAACGTAGTAACTGAATGCCTATGCCAAATTTCTCGGAAAAAGTATAGAGCCGGCACACCCTGTTTCTAGCGTCTCCCAAGGCACACTAAATAGAAAGAAATGAGGCCCTCAGGAAAGCTAACTTCTGGAGTAACCAGATCGGATATCAAATCACTCTGACAGCGCTTCTTGTTTATAAGCAATTGGCGTCAGGCCTTGTAAATATTTATGAAAAGCGTAGTCTTCACCGCAATTAAAGTTGAATTATGGCAATAAAATTCCTACATTTTATTTTACTTATTTATTTCATTTAAATTACGTTACAGAACTAATGAAAACTCCTGTTCCTGGTCAAAATTAAAGCGTTATTTTAATTTTAATGTAATATTTGTATTACTTTTTGGGAGAAAACAACGTGCTATTTTTTGGCTCATGCACACACATGTGTGTGTTCGAGATTTTTGGCTAAAAGCTGCATATGGATGTGTGCATAGTATTCCTTGAAAATATTCATTAAAACTGTTGTTCTCTTATGTTATCAGAAGTTTTTATTTATCATCAGCCACCCACCTTTAAAATAACGTATTTTAATAACAATTGGCTTTTTATTTAAAACATTTTACAACGAAGCACAAGAAAATTCACGGAGCTAAAGCGCAAGCGTGCCGGCAGAAAGAGACAAAAACAGGTGCCCGGTATAACAGCGTATAACAGGAAGCAGTCAGTTAACAGGCTCTGTAATGGCATAACAGAAGCCAGCTCCAGCCCCGGCCAACTTAACAACTGGCAGCTCCAGAAGCGTAGGGGTGCATCTGAAAAGATATCGATTCGAGTTATTGAATTACAAATATTTGAATTATTAAATATATTATTAAGGTGTGTCTTTTGTTTTAACTTTGAAAATAATACGTAATATTACTCGTTGTTTTTTTGTGTTAATTTTTCTGGCAGATTTGCAATAATTCTTAAACTTTGTAAATAAAATAAAAATTACGTTCTTATCATTATTTACAAATAACAATTATTTTGTATAAAATATGTTAGCCTTGATATCTATTTGTTTTAGATAGAAAAAATATTCAAGTTTAAATTAAAAATAAGCTAAAATAGTATATTATGTAAACAAGTTAAGTGCAGTAAAGTTTAGATTAAAGTTTTTAATCTTAGGCAAGGGCAGACTTTCGTTTTCATATTTTTCGTATAAAATCCTTTTTCTAATTATTATTTTGTTGTAAATAATCAGATTCTTACACATTTTCCGTGCTGTTATTCCCGCAATTCCCATGCTCATTCCAACCCCAAGTGTAGACTGCTCCGGCCGAAGTCCTCAGTAGTCCATGCTCCGCTCCCATGTGTACCCTTGCCGGGGTCTGATCCTCTGGCAGCTTCAGACGCAATGGAGTGGGTATAGCCTGCTGTTCGCTGATCGAGCCGATTCCCAATTGTCCATAGCAATTGCGACCCCATAGCAGGATTTCGTTGTTCCTCAGCACCGCTGCATTGTGGGTCCACCCCACGGCCAACTGCCGCACATCCTCCTCGAAGAGGAAGGCATTGGACTGGCCGAACTTGTTGTCACCCAGCGTGAGGATCCTCTTGGTGCTGCCGCCACCCGATTCGCTCAGATCCACACACTTGAGCAGCATGTGATTCTGGCCACTGGAAAGGGAGACGATTCTCAGCTCGTTGGGATTATGGGCCTGTATCTTTATCGTATTGCAGCGGTGCAGGCAGGTGGCTGTGATATCCAGTTCGATGGGCGGTGGGTCCATAATCCTTAACCGTCCGAAAACGTAAATCTTGTGGTCCTGGGTGAGTACGGCACAGTGGCGGAGTCCAAAGCTGATCCTGATTGATTCCTCCTCTCGAGGAAGCTTCACTGGCATGGGTCTTCTGACGGCCAGAAAACCACGCTGACAGATTCCTAGCTGCTGAAAGGCATTAGAGCCCCACACATAAAGGCGTTTGGTCACGGTAATGGCGCCGGAGATGTCCCAGCCACAACTGATCGTGTCCACAGGAACTTCCTAAAATAATTGCATTTTAAGAATTAATGTTTTTAGTCTTCAAGAAATTAAAGATTCAATTATTTCTCACCCCAAAGTACTCGCTAGGAATCATCTTAAACTCATTGTGGCACTCCTCCGATGAGTCCAATCCCAGCTGACCACGATTATTCCAGCCGCAGGCATGCACCCTTCCGTTCGTGTCGAGGATGAGGACGTGGCCGCCGCCGCCGCGAATGCAGCGCACCTGGGCGGCGGCAAAGGAGCAGGAGCTCCTGGCCACCCGCTGCGGTGTCATGCACAACTCGGACTCAAAGCCAAGGCCGAGCTGGCCGTGAGAATTGGCACCCTAAGACATCACGAAAATGGGCAAACAAAAAGGCCACCAAAGGAAATCACTCATTAATTTGCAATGCAAATCGCCGCGCGGCGATGTCTCTGTTATTTTGGAATGCTCTTGCCGAGGGGTGAGCTTCATTTTGTTAAGAAGTTAGAACCTTAAGGAAAAGTTAAAAAGTTTAAAAACACTTTTCTTTTTAATTTGGAAAAAAAAACACATCCTGAAATCTTTAACTAAATATTTAATCTAATAACTTTAATAATTTAATAATTATAATATAACTATAAATCCTTTAAATTTAAATATTTTAAAATAGTTTAACGAGG
>JAEIIL010018039.1:0-48244 GCA_018905715.1 Drosophila lini
TAAGAAAATGTATATAGTTTTCTGTAAATACTTGGTATCTTATAGTCGAATAATTGAGCTTTAGCTTACTTTTATATTTTTTTTCCGAGCTGCGGGCAATTTAAGCGGGCGGATCAAAAGATAATTTGGGCAAATGCGTGAAGATTTTTTCTAAAAAAAAAAACAAGAAAGGAAGCTAACTTTGGAAAGGTGAAGTTTGTATACCCTTGCGATTGCGATTGGAAATCAATGATAACTAGTTTTTAAAAGGTTAATAAAACCAGCATTTCGAGTTTAAAAAATTAAAATATTTCGAAATTTTGGAAAAATGGATCAATTATTTTATACATCAGGGCTAAATCAACTCTCCTTTTAATGCTGATCAAGAATATATAGGATTTATAGGGTCAGAAATCCCTCCTCAACTGCATTGCAAGCTTCTGAATAAAATTACAATGCCCTGCAAGGGTGTAAAGATGTGCAGATGTAGAGGTCTAGGAAAACTCACCCTCTGACGGGGCCTGTCAAAAAATTTGAGCAACGTGAAGCACAAAAAATGACACAGGAACTTTGGGGATTTCCAACCCAAAAACACCAACACACTCACACACCGAGTCGCTTTGGGGGGAAAAGTTTAATAAAGCGCAGCAAATGCGAAGAGGAAATTTCGCTTTTATTCCGTTTGCACGCCCCCGAGCCCCAGCTCCACCCCCGCCCGCCATGCTTGTGGCCAGCTGAGGAGCCCAGAATAATGGCAACAGCTCGCCAAAGGTCCTTGGGGGCCTCAGCTCGAGAGCTGAGAGATGGGTCAGTTTTTGGACAGGGCTGCGGGGGCCTTGTGGCTCAATCGCTGCTCTGTTTTCGGATTCCATTTTTTCCTTCATCTTCTGGCTCTGGTTCTGTTTCGGTTTCTGCCGCTGCTCTGCTGCTGTTTTTGTATTTTGGGATTTGGCCAACCTTTTGACAAATTACGAATATTATTCATGCGGCAATGAAGTGAGGAAGCTCCTGCCGTCCCTCTCCGGGCCTTCTGGGCCTCCTGCGATCCGCGCTTCTGCGTTTGGGATTCCTTAAAAAAATTTATTCGATGCGAAGACCTCGGGTTCCCCGGTTCCGGGGTTCCGCTCCTCGCCAGCATCCGAAACTAGTTAGGAATTATTAATTTGAGGTTATGCAAACGACTCGCCAAAGGAGAGCGGCCAGCCTCTTGCAATTATTTCAATCAAGGAAGCAGCCATTTTGAGTACTTGGGGTAACGAGGTCTTTGAAAGCCTTTTTTAAACTGGCCAAGAAGTCTATCCTGGTAACTGGTAATTACTTATTATAAAGGCCCTTGCAAAGGTCTATTTATAAAATTGAAAAACCAAAGGGGATATTACACTTTTAAGAAAAGTGTTTCTTCTGGTTAATAATAAATCTTCAATAAGAGCAAGGAATGCGCAGGGTTAATTTTTTTAAATATATTTAAAAATGGTGAAATAAAAAAAATTATATTTTTAATAGCTTTTAAATAATTCACTGCCCAAATTATAGTGTTTTCCATAATTTCCTTCCATTATAGTTGTCATTAGCCTGCTCCACTAAGCTTTTTTCCATAGAAAAAAAAGAGAGATTTGCCTCTTGTGATATTCTCCACCCCCAGCATCCCCCTTAACCCCACCTCTTCCGTTGGATCCCTCTTCCTCTGTTGCTGTCGACGTCGGCGTCGTCAATGTCAGGCCACATGTTTCAATGGCTGCCAGCCAGCGGCCATTGGAGAAAGCGAGACGGAGGCCGGAAAGCATAGAGAGAGAGAGAGAGAGTGTAAGCGGGGGAGAGAGCGTTTTTGGGCTCTCGCTCAGGGATATGAGCCTGAGTGACTGACTGCCTGCTCCTCCGCTCACCCGCTCCTCTCTCGCTTCGTCCCTCGCATAGCGTGTTTTAGTCAGCTGTCAAATATTTTGACATGGGTAGCCATGGCCACAGCGAGCATCCAAATGGGGAAATGGAGGTTATACACTTGGAGGAAAATAGAGATGTTTCCATATTATATTGAATGATTTTTAATATTGATATTATTGGGGAGAATATATTTTAGATTTAAAGGTTTCAATTCCATCAATAATAAATTATCAACTATTAACTGAATTTCCAAATTTAAATAAACCTTAAATTTTGTCAAGTGTATAGGACTTCGACTGTGGGAAGAAGAGAGCGTAGCGAACGAAAAGAAAAAAAAAGAGTCGCAACAACAATCAGATGGCGCGCATAGTTTTCTTATTTTTCTTTCTCCGGTCTCTGAGCCTGGCTTTTGTTTAAGCGATAACTAAATAAAGTTTAAATTTCCCCCTCCACTTGTCCCCGAATGCCCGAAATGAATGCATTTATAAGCCCCCAGTCAGCTCCTTGGCGATCCTTTCAGCTCTTCTCCTCCCCCGATTTGTTGGGTTCCATTTTTTGTCAACTTTTGTCGATTTTTAACCCTCTTAAGTGCTTAACAAGTCCCAAATTAAAAATGCTGTCTCCTGCGAGTCTCCTGAGATTATAACCAGATGGAAAAGGGCAGACCAGATGAAAATTACACCAAAAAAAGAGTGGTAACAAATGATCCAATGGTCAATGGCTATATTTAATTGTTACTCTTACCTCTGGAAACAAAAACGAAAATTCTTGGACTTAATTAAAAAATCAAAAAAATTGGGGTAACAAAAAGAGAGAAATTGCTGGTGGGGCAGTCAAAGACATCAAACCTCAGAAGGACTCCGGGTTATATTTATTTCTGCTCCTTTTCGTGCCATTTTCGGTCAGGTCCCCAAAGGTTGTGAAAAAGTTTGCGACGGCAAAAATACGTCAAATATGCAAAACAATCAAAGGGGGGAATAACTTTTTGGTTGGAAAATCTCACACCCGCCCGCTGATCCAGCCCGCTTTGCTCTACCCCCTCCCCAGCCTCCCCATTTATTTAGCACAAAGTCATCGAATGAGTCGGCAGATTCGCACTAGAACAGGCCGGAGAACGGAGTGACATCAACCAGCGGTACCCGGCCTCGCCTCTTTTTTATTCTCGCAAAATGCCACACACGAACACTCTTCAGCTGGGTGAAAAATTTATCAACTTACGATCATAAATAATAATAATTTTCCAGCTTTTGTTGCGGCGGCTCGCGTTTGTCTGTAATTTCCGCAATTAAAAAAACATTTACTCGCATTTGATGTCAGCTTTTTTTTTCGCCCAGACCCCTCTGGTACTTGTTTACGTTTCGTTTTGTTGGCTGCTAAATGCATTTTTGTATTTGTTGCATGACGAGTGGCTTTCTGGCCAAGAAACTGCGGCTGAGACGGTGACCACCCAACTTCAGTGGAGATTGGATTTGGCCTTAACCCGGGGGCCAAGCCATCTATTTTGGAGGTTATTGGCTATAAAGCAATCTAATTTGGCCAATAAATTGGCAATAATAATGGGAATTTAAACAATTGATGGCCAAATGGAATTAGTTTAAATCAACTTTAAGATTGAGAGCTTCATTAACAGAATTTCTGAAGTAAATGGTAGTTACTTTAATTAACAGAAATTTCTTTCTAGGGTGTAATTAGTAACATATTCTCTCTTCATTAAGCCAATTAATAGGCATTTAAAATTTGTAAAGAATACATAAAATAATTACGGGTAAAACCAAGTCAAGACTCTCACTACTTTCATGCGAGCCATCCTCCTGAATTAATTTTCCCCGACTTCCTCTCACGATGCTGGCCATTGTTCTAGTTCCGCTCGACGGGGCTCGTGATTGATGAAAAAGCAATCTTAGCCAATATAATAATTCATTATGGGCATTATAAAATAGAATTTTTTTTTGCGTCGAGCTATTAAATAATGTTTTTAATTTTTTTCCTGCTTCAACGAATTCCATAAAATGTTGTTAGCAATTATTTTAATGATTTCCTTTAAACGTTAACCGACACACACCGCACACTCTGCACACGCCGTGCCACTAATGTAATTGTGTGTGCCAGGAGGCAGCTGATAGAGAGAGGGGGCAGGGGAAGAAAATGAAATAAAATCCATTATGGAGCCGGAGCAGTGTAATAAACGAGTAAAATGGTTAAAATGGTGGCCTAATCGCAATTTAATTACAATACGCTTTCATATCAAAAAGCATTAATGCCCCTCCCGGTCCACTCGGTACGTCAGTCAACCACTCAGTCACTATACATATGTATATACCTATACATATATATGTATATATATAGTGTACAAGGGCGGGGGCGTGGCAGAGGTCTTGCCTTTGGTACTTCACATGTATCGCTACTCTTTTTCATATTAATTGTTTCACCTTTATTATATTTCTGCTGTTGATACCTCCACCTCGGGCTCAGACTGGGAATCTTTCCCCTCTCTGCCCGCCGTGTTTTCCCCAAAGCGCCATTAATGCGTTTATAATCATTTTTCAGCGCTCAATTTCGAAGCTCCTGGGCAGAAATGGGCGCCGCGACTGATCTTCAAGTATCTAAGAAAAACAGGAATTTTTCAACCTCTTTTTTCACTTTTTTCACCTTCCTATATAGTATATACATATATTTTTGTAGACATTCTTCTCTTGTTTTCTGAGCGATGGCCACATGAAATGTGCAAAGGCATCATTAAAAACAAATTTCAGTGAGCGCCCGCTCTTAAATTGCCAATGCACGCCCCTCTAACCAACCACTTACTGCTGGCCCTGTACCCCTTGGCTCCATTCTGGCCAGAGGGATCCCGGCTTAATAGTATGTGCATACTCATCGCAGTGGCGAAGCCAGCTTGTAGGTGTTTTCATCAATTAAAATAATCATTTATTTGCAGTGCACGAGGGGGAGGCGTACAGCTTTGTGTTGCTAATTATTAGCAAAGCTTCTGTTGCGGGAAATGGGAGTGGAAATGCAAATGGAAATGGAAATGGAAATGTGTTGAAAATGTGCCAGCTGCAGAGCAAGATAGGGATCGGTTGGGAAGACAGCATATATAATGTGTGTTTGGCTTTAATAATTAGTGAATTATAATAAATTTTCTGCTTGAAATTATATTTTATACTTGATAAAGATATCTTAGGATGTCTGAAAGAATTGTTTAATGAAATCAGATGGGTTGGTTATACAACTTAATATTTAATATTTAGTGTAGAGATACATCACCTGCCTGAATCAATATTCGGGATCTCCCTATTTCCAAGTACCTCTCCTTTTTTTTACTGATTTTTTTCGCCCCACTGGGGTGAAAGTCCAGCCCATTTATTCCGCTCTTAATCCGCTCCTAATACCCAACTCTTTGGACTTCCCCCCGTGGATTCTTCGCAGATGGGTGGAGATGCCGAGGGGGATGACCACGCACGCTTTTTGCCACAAATCTTTCAAGATTTTTTGCCGCCACAGCGACTCGTCTAACTGATGATGATTAAATGCGAACGCCTCGGGTTATAGACATGGCATCAGCCGTGTCATTTAAAAGAAGGTAGCTGCTCTGACCACCGCTGTGCCGCTCAGCCTCACCCCTTTTTATCCAAGCCCCCCCACTCGCCGGGTTCTATGCGATTTGGATTCGCGCGCCTTAATGGATGCCGCTGAAAATACAGAAAGAAAAAAACTACGAGAAAAATACATAAAAGAGCTTATGATGTAATGACCTCGAGCCCGAGATGGAAGCCCACAAAAAAATACGTAAAAAATATTAAAAAAGAAAAAAATTGGACGAGCGAGTTGAGCAAGACAAATGCTGAAGATGTTATTAAAAAATAGTTAAGACTGCCCACCTCGGGCAGGATGGGTTTTTCGGTGAGGAGTGAGGGTGAGGGTGAGCGTTGGCTTCCACTGATTGCCGCTTGGCGTGGTTGGCCAAGAGCCACCGCAATGCCAATGCTGCGGTGGCCGCCTTCCAATTTCCGGCCGGACATTTTCCAAACCCAAACCAAAAATACACAAAAGCCACAACAAACTACAACAAAACAGGAGGAAAAAAAGAGTCAGAACAAACCCTCAAGATATAGGCAGGAAAACTCCGCCCGAAAGTGGCTTCTCACGCTAGCAACCCATTTCAATTACCTCTGCCTCCGCCTCCGCCTCGGCCATTGACAATTATAATATTTGCTGCTGCGTATTATATTTGACATATTTTTCCCGCCGTTTTCACTGCGCTCTTTTTTGTCATTACCGAAAATTATAATTATAGTAAGTGTCATTAGGCGCCGAACTCATTTGGTTGGTTGCTTTCGAAATGGAGCCGAGGCAGGGGTGGTCGGGTGGGTCGGCTCCCGTAATTATGCCGAATTATTTTACAGTTATGCCCTGCTACCGTCCTAAGAGGGGCGGAAAAGGGGGGCCGAGGCAGGGAGCGGGTCCCGAAGGTAAAACTGCACTTGACTGAATCACAGCCATGATACCACTCCGCTTAACTGACAAAGATACGGACAGTCGGACAGTCAGCCAGGGAGACGGACGGACGGACAGACAGCATTGGGGCATAATTAGTTACCTTGTCTGCTCGCCGCTTGATGTCCATGAAATCTCCGCCGAGTTTTAATCCACAAGTGAAACCCGATTTTCTTGGCCAGAGCGGAGGTGGGATGCCCTTTTTTGAGAAAAGGATGTAAAGATTTTATAAGTGAAGGGAATATATATAAATATAAGAAAATTTAATATTAGTTAAGCCTTAAGAAATATAAGTAGCTTATAATATGATATAGAGGAAACCTTAAGATTAAGTTGATATTTGCTTATTTATACGTTTTTTTTTAAAATTTCTTTAAAAATCATCATAATCTCCAAGTCATGCTGGCCTTAGAAAGAGTATTGGTTGAAAATTAAACCCAGAGTTCCTATCGGGATGGCCGACCGAGGAGCGCGGAGACCCCTTCGGCGGCCGCCCCTCGTCACAGACCTGTTGTGGGCCCTGGTTTTTCCCTCTTTTTTTTTTTGACAAGTACAAATATCCGAATTCGGTAAGGTTGTCTTTTAATCAGCCTCAGTTTCAGAGTCGCAGCAGCGTCTTGCTTCATGTGGTTTTGGGTTGCCCCGCTCCCTAATCCCGATCCCGATCCCGACCCGATCCCTCTCATCCGATTCTCCGCGGGGAGAGGGCACAAGGCGAGAGATACAGAAACGAGTATGTAGGGTGTACCTTATTCGGGCTCTTGTTGTTGTATGTGCACCGTAGTATTGGACCTGTAGATGTATAGTAGAATTTGTTGTTGATTTTGGTGGACTGTTAATCGTTGCATTGATTTTAATTTTGGAAATTGTTTTATCTCCTTCAAACCAACAGAACGCAAACGGGGAAGACAGACGTACACGCGGTACCAGACGCTGGAGCTGGAGAAGGAGTTCCACTTCAATCGCTACTTGACCCGCCGGCGGAGGATCGAGATTGCCCACGCCCTGTGCCTCACGGAGCGGCAGATCAAGATCTGGTTCCAAAATCGGCGCATGAAGTGGAAGAAGGAGAACAAGACGAAGGGCGAGCCGGGATCCGGAGGCGAGGGCGACGAGATAACGCCACCCAACAGTCCCCAGTGAATCCCGAATCCCGAATCCCAGTTCACGTTCACCACTTCACCAGTTAAATGCAATTTCTATCTAAATACAATTTACGTTAGTTTGGAGGGCGCAAATGAATTTACGAGTGCTCCGATCGATCCCAGAGGACACCCACACCCACTATCTACCCAATCCGTTGAACTGCGCGTGGAGAACACTAAACAAAGAGCAGAGCTGAGAACTCTACCTACAACTTAGTTAATTGTTATTATTTTCTACTTATTATTTAATTGTACACGAATGGCGGGCGAGTGGAGGAAGCGAAATAAGATACGTTTACGTTGGAGATACAAGTAAAGCGTAAAACTCAAACAAAACCAACTCATGTGACCTCAGATCTAAATAAGCTATATTTAACTATAATGCATATATATACACATAAATATATGGATAACTATACATGATACCAAGTAAAGCTAGAGCCAGGAGCGGAGTTAGAGTTATGCATTAATAAATATATATGAAGCATATATACTATATACACGATAACATTAGCTCTACGCGTCATAAGTACTGTACGATTAACTTATATATGTATACACCCAGCATAAACCCTAAACCTAAACGTAAACCCCTTAATAAATCAATGTTTGTAGCAATCCTAGCGCAAAACTACGAAATAAAACCCAATAAAAATCTACAAAAATCCAAGTGGCGTCGAAATCCATTTCATGCTGGTTCTAGAACCCCAAAAAATATTTCATAAAACAAGATAATACAACTGAATGTCGCAGACAGACGTCGCCTAAAGTAAACCTTTCAAAGTAAAACCTATCCACAGACAGAAGAAGCTTAAGGCTTGACAGCAAGGAATCGCAGGATATTGGCAAAACTTCTTTGGCAAATTAATCGTTTTAAAACTCGCAACTGGAGCCCCATTTGGGGAGTTCCTCAATTACTTCTGTTCTTTTTTTTTTTAATTTTTAATAATTATTTGTGCAATTTTTAGTTTGTTGCAAAAGTAAAATTCGAATTAGGTCGAAAAGGATATAAAGTATACCGAAATGCATAAAATATGAATTGGCAAAGTGAGGGAGAATATTTATAAATTGTTAAAACAAGAACACAAAGAATATGTATAAATAATGAAGGCAGACAAACCCCTGTAAAGTAGTAAAATGAATGCATTATTATGCATTAAACCCCTTGAAGGCAGAACCGAGCGATTTCAATACGATTATACGCCTAACAACTATTTAAATGTATGTACGTAACTCAAACTCAATTTCCACGCCATCTGTGGAAATCCATATACCAAAGTCAAAGGAACGTAGGAGAAAAGATTAAGTTGGGAAGGGAAAACCATAAAGCATAATATGTTTATATGTAGATATATATAATTAAACAACCTAATATAAACCATGTAACTCTGTAGAGCGTTTCGTTTTGTAAATCCCCCCAGAGAACCTACCCGATTTGTGATTTGCAAGCAGAGAAAAAAGTCAACGAAAATCGAAAGAAAACCTTTACATTGGCTAAAACACCCTTGAGAGCGGAATTCAACTCAATCCAGATACGTAACTTTCGGCCTCATTCTGTAAGAAACTAAATATATAAGTTTCAACTCTAAAATTTCATGAAAAAAAATTGGAAAAATTACAGAAAACTAGAATGTAGAAATTCACAAAAAAAAATACAAAAAAACAAAATTCAAAAGCGTTGAAAAAATATATATATTTGAAATACAAAAAAAAAATTAAATATACTTAAACATTTGTGCGAAATTGAAACGAAATGTGGAAGCTAAACAATTTGTTGTAAATAAAATTTAAACTTTAGTGTAAACAAGAAGACGAGAAGTGCAGCTTAAGAGCTGCCAAGGCAAAGCGAAAAAGCATAAAGAAAAATTATAATTAAATTACAAATGAGATTTTGTTTTTATTTGTAATATTTATAATAAAAATATAGTATTTAAAAATTTAAGAATGCAAAGTTTTTCAATGAATTGGTTTTCTTTTGGGGTTTTTAACAGACTTCTTCAAGGTAAGTTTTTGAGATTATAGTTATTTTAAACTTCCACTAACAATTTATTTATTTCCAGTGACTTTCAGTCCGAGAATGCCAAATGGAGTCGTGGCTTTCTAAGGCCAATGATTATGTCAGAGGGTAAGCACTGAATTGATATAACAATTTCAAGTAGAATGGCCCACTGAATATTTACTTTGTTATTTTTGCAGGCCCCGAACTCGGACCATTTTTGAAAACGATCTTATTAATCTGACATCATAATAAGCGATTAATCACGTGGCATTAACGACACACCGGCCAGGGGCCAGTGGCCAGTGACCAACCCAGACACCTGAGCCGAGATCCGGACCCGAAGACCACGATCAGCAGCTGCTCCACCCGCATAAACCCGCCGCGCACTGAACTCAACCCGATCTCCGGGCCAGGCAGGAGCCCAAACAAATTGAATTCGCATTGTTCGCATAATCGCCGGCCATTTGTAATCGCGTATTCAGTGAATGTGCTCACGTTTGTGTCACCGAATCACATGAATAATTCGGCAGAATGTTTGCGCTTGCGAGAGTTCCCAGCGCAGCCATCCTCCGAGGTGTCCGCATCACTAGTTGACATAAATAGCCACAGTTTTGAGCAGCTGCCAATTTGGACTCACGGATGCGAACGTGAATATTCCATTTCCATGGCCGAATCAGCGACATCGGGAGGACGCATCTATTCCCACAAGATTTTCTGCCAAGTTTGAGTTCCTATTTGGTTTTCGGTCTGCTGAAGTTAATTAAAAATGGTTCCTTCTGGGCCGCGAAACAGAATTAGCCTTAAGATACCTACCTAGACTGTAGAGTATATGAATGTAAACACATTTATGCTGTGAATCTTGCACTCGATGGGGTGTGATAATGAGTTCTATGGCTTATTACAGATATATATTCGAGGGGCAGTTTTGTAATTTCAACTAAATCATCCACAATGTTTATATGATGATATTAATCTGGCAGTATTATAATGAAATGTCTGGTGGAGTAGCTAAAAAAGATTTTCAGTTTATGTCGCATTTCATTGTTTAAAATAATTCCTGAAATTTAAAATACAAATATAAGAAAATTCTGTATAGGTTATAAAAGCCTTATTTTATAGTTTTTTAAGTGTAGTACATAGTTATTATGACTAGATTTAATTTTAAGTAAAATAAAAGTTATTTGACTTGTAAAATTCAGCAGGTTTCATTCCTGAGAGAAATGTTTATATTATTATTTACTTTTAACGATTCAATGATTCAAAAATATACTCAATAGAAGCATAAATTGGTTTACACTCAGAAGAAAACGCTTTTTATTTTATGTAATTTATATAAAGACTGCAAAATCAAAAAGAAATCAAACAAACAATTGTAAGAACAAGCCAAAAATCCCCTAGAAAAAGCTCTTTAGAATCTATTAAAATGAATTCACAAATTGTTTAGACTCTCAGGCAGATGTGTCTAAATTAGAGACGTTGTCTTCCGCATACCCAATAAAAGGCTGAGCGATCGGTAACAAGTGGCCGAAAATAATGATGTAAATGCCTGAGGTATCATCTATCAGTAACCTTCGCCATCTGTAAACAAGGAAAGTGCAACATTTGTTGGCGGACAAGCCAGCTGCCTAGGGCCAATAGGAGATGGATGCCAAGTCACTTGAGAGGCCTCACACTTTCGGATCTGTCGAATCTCTCGGATCGAGTGAGTGCGATGGAGAAACTATCAATAATCACTTCGCCGGAATTAAGACAACACTTCAAAACGCCTGAGATAAATCATTAATTACGGCTAGCAAATTGAGACCGGTTGAGAATTTGTGGAAGACAAAGCAAGATGTCAGAAATCCACTCGGGCCAATAATGAAGACTGCGAGCGGACAAGTGCTCGGATGCCGGGTTCACACAATCCATCAATCGATCGCCCGGCCGGCCCGTCGATCGATCCATCAAGGCGATATTGAGGGAGCACATAAATCATGCATCCACTGGGCTGGCTGGGCCGTAATTAGAAGTGGAAAACAAACTTCAAACGAGCTTGTAACGACTGCCCCCGAGTCCGATTCAATTCAGAAAGCCATTGCCATTACACATCCTGGCTGGCAATCCCGCAAATGAGCCTCTAATAGAATATTAACTCCCAAAAAGCGATTCGGGCAACCGCCTAACCGAATGCAGTGGTTGTGCCGGGATATTGGAGTCGCAGTCGGGCCAGCCTACGGATACATGTGAAGGTATCGGATACAGATACAGATACAGTCGCAGAACAGCAGGCAGGCTGGCAGGTAGACGGGCCCAGAGCAAACCAGTTCTGACAAGTCCGGTTTGGAGGCGAGTTCGAAACCGATTTCGAACTGCGAAATTTCGGAGATCGCACCCATACCAGTGCACTGCCACACCAATACACCGAAGCGCACCTGGGAGAGCGCACCCACACCAGCGCGTATTCGAGCTCGAATTCGATTTCGAGTTCGAGAGCTCGCAACCGGACCTGAAACCCGGACCCTCTAGCGGCCCTGGGCAGTTCCTCCTTCTCTGCCGTGCGATGCGCATGCGACGTCGAGGCAGCAGCACAGCTCGCCGCACCACATCCCGGCATAACGGTGGCATGGCCGCTCCGCATGCGACGCACTCTACGCACACACTTGTCGCCTCACTCGCACCCACACGCCGGCGGGAGGCATGCGCGTCGCCTGGCTCCGCCCCCGGGTTTCGAAATACTTGACTGACTTTCAATATGGCCGCCGCACCGACAGCTCCGCTAGCTGGTGTGAGTGCAGAGTTGTTGTTGCTTCCCACCAGAAGCGCCATGCCGTAGGAGCAACCATTTGCCGGCGATCCGAAAGAGCGTCCGCCGGCCACTTGCCGCCGGTGGTTCTGTTTCTATGAAAATATGATTTGAAAAATAAAGTGCATGAATGTGATAAGTATTTTAAAAAGGGTTTAAGTTTTTACTATAAAAAAAGTAATTAATGTAATCATTCTAAGCGGATTAAATATTAAGTTAAAAGAGACTGTTTTGAATTTTAAATCTGCAAGAAGTTCAAGAGAATTATGCTTTAAATTTGAATGTTTATATTAATTTAACAATTTATTAAAATAAAATTTTTTAAAATTGTATATAAAAAGTTAAGGGGACGATTGAGATTAACGAAAACAGAAAACTTAAAGCATTTTATGGAATTGATATTTTTTATTAAAGTTATCAAGAGTTCTTTTTTGAAGAAAGCTTTAATACATCTTTCCTTGTGATGAATAGTTGTTTATTATCCAATAGTTGTTTATTGTATTTATTATAATAATAAATAAATAATAAATACAAAAAACTATTACTATAAAATACAGAATATCTTGCCATCTATCGCCCGGATCCCTCTCCAGGACTCTGCTAAGAATCGTTTTCTAAATATACTGTTAAAGTTTAGAACTTAATTCAATTTTCTTTCGGTTTATCTTCATAAAAATCCATCAGATAGAATTGAACTTCCCATTTGATTTCAATTATCGCCGCCAACTGTTGAGTTGATCAAAGTAAATAATGAAACAAGGTTACCACCTACAATAGGTCGTATAAATTTGCCTACATGTCTCAATCTTTTCGTGCGATATGGCCGCCCATTAAAATTAAGTAATTTGAAGACAAGGCAGGGAAATGTTGTCACAACATTCCAGTAATTACCAGTAATGCCGAAAGAACACAACAATCCCGTCTGTGGCCAGGAACGACGTCGCTAATGATCGAATCATTTCGGATAATGGCCCAAATGAAGAGGCAGGCAACTGTATCTCTAACTGTAACTGTATCTGTATCCGTATCTGTAACTGTTGGCCATAAGAAGAAAGGCCAGCGACAAAAAGCGGGGAGCGAGACACTCAACTCACCAGAAGTCAGACTGAAAATTGAGCTGCAGATGTAAGTAAATCAAATAAAATCACGTGTCATTTGTCTCTGCGACTCATTGAAAGATAAGATTTTCGGTAGCGAGGCTACGGCTACGGATGCGACCAGATACGGATACCGGTACAGGAACTGTAAAGACAACTCGGAACCGGTCAAATGCACAAAAATGAAGTGCGAGCCCATTAATCAAGGCTTTACTAAATTTAATATGCGGTTAAAAGTGCTAATGGCGCTGGTCGGGCAATCGTTTAAGCCCCATCCTGCCGGCCGCCCCCGCAGCAACAGCAAAAACCCACTCCGAGGAGCGGGACAGGAGCGGACCGAGCCGAACCGAGTCGAACAGAACGGGGAGCAGACGGCGGCGGGCAGGGCAGAGCAGTACATAAAGTTTAATGAGGAACCACTTAACACTTTCCGAGCTTTTTACGTTTTGCTGTCATTAGAATGATTTTTGCCACTAACTACGATGCCGGAAGGCACTGAGAGAAAATGGGAAGCAAACATATTTGTGTATTTAAAATATTCACATTCATAAAAAGCTGATTGGTTAATATGGAAAACCTAAACGAGAACTAGGAATTGCAAAGCAATCGTAAAACATGAATTATTAATCAAGTTCCACTGATATTTTGCAAGCTTCAAGAGTATGCAATCATCGGCTTACCGAAATTACCGTTTTCCTATTTTAATAAAGTTATTTCTAATTTAAAAACCTTTTCGTTACACTCTAAGAAAACTAACAAATGGTATTGTATATTTAAGCCCGTAATTATTAATTGAATTGAAACCTAAGTTAAATTAAAAAGAGAGAGAGAGAGTGTTGAATTTTGGGCAAGAATTTAAGTTGCCCTAAAAAATGTATTACCTTCTTAGATTCTCCAAGTGACCAATATAATAATGTCCCGTGATCCTTCATCCCCTTGCTTGCAGTGTATCTCTCATCTTCCAGGGTTTTTCCCACTCGCACAGCCTGCGGCCAGTGCATATTTCCTTTGGAGCCAACTTTAGCTTTGATGGCAATGACGATGACGATGGCGTTGTCGTCATTATCCGGCCATGTTCGCAATATTGCACTCCCTCAGCCACGCCCCCAGGCCGCCCGCCCGCATTTGGCACGAGCAGAGGAACTGAAGCTGAAAATAAAGCCCGGACTGAAAGGCCAGACTGAAACCCAACTCAGATCGAGGGCCCGGGGAGTCACCGCCCGCGCTGTGCTTCCTTGGAGGAGGCGTCAAACTCAACTCAAAGGAGGCACGGAGGCAGGGGGGAGTGCGGAGCAAGCGCGTGTATTTTCAAAACAAATCGGCAACAATTTCATTAAATGAGTATCATATTAAATTTAATGATGCAGCCGTATTTCAGTTTTCGTTTCGCTTTCCGTGTTCCTTTTGCCTGCCCACTTTTTGTTCTAGCAAGTGGGATATGTCGGGGCCAGATCCAGAATCCAGGAGAACCAGGAGACCAACGGTAGCTGATTTCGGGAAATCTTCATTTAGGGAGGGAGACGGTGAGTTGCCTGGAATTTCTATTCCGAGAGATATCCACCTTACACCGCTGGCCTGTGACTCCGCTTGCTTCCGATTCCGACTCCTCGGAAATCTGAGTGACGGATTGCCATCGTAGCTGGAACGATTATGGATTGTAATACATCTCGCTACTTGCACCTCATTGATAAGTATCAGCCAACCGGTGCCGGGAGTGTGTTACGACATTGACTTTTAATTATCCCAGACTCGACTTTTCCCATTTGCCAGTCAATGCATCACTGAAAAGCGGGGGTGAGGGAGTGATTGTTTTCGCTTTAAATTGAAATATAATGGAAAAAGGTTGTCAAGTTAAAATTTGCTATTTGTATCTTAAATTTGAACCAGACCTTAAGGGACCATTCTTTTGCAGGTAAGCTTAAGTGTCCCTTTGCTTTAAATATTAATGTAAATTATAAAGAAAGAAGCGCTTTATTAAATATTTAAAAACATTATTAGAAGTCTTAGAAACACTCATTGGATTAACAAACTATTATTGATATAAAAGGACATAAAGTCTCCAATGAACTTTAAATTCCTTTCAATATATGTGAAATTTCTTTAAAATCCTAAAAAAAGAAGCTGTAAAAAAGTATCCGGAAAATGGAAAAATGCGAAAGCTCACTCAAGTCTATTACCAGAGCGAGGGAGACCAGGCTCCGGCGGGAGCGAGATGGAGACACGAACATCGATTGATGTCTGACTGGGCGGGGTGGGGGAAATTAACCAATTTATCTTTGTTTTCTGCACAGCCAGAAGAAGCCGAAGAGAAAGCTTCTGGAACAAAAGCTTGCGACAAAAAGTTTATAATAAAAGGGCAACAAAAGGATCTGCCAGGACACATCAACAACAACGGCGGCGACAATGAGGGGAAAAAATCAACAAAAGGGGTGGCGGCCTCAAGGAGTTGCACTGAAAGGATTCAGCCATTATTGGAGGAGGACTTGGCTGGAGCCGGGACTGGGACTGGAGCTGGGGCTTCCTTGGGCGGAGTGTATGCCAACGTGTGACACATTTCTGCTTTTAAGGAGGATTGCATTTGTTACGCGTGCGTTGCCTCCGCTACGGTTCAACGGCAATCGATCAAGAGCAAACATTTTTCGGTTCGGTTCGGTTCAGTTCTGTTCGGTTCCCTTCCCTTCTGGTGGGGCTGAAGGTGGGGAGGTGGGTCGCTGGAGTGGGATCAGGGAATTTAGTCAGTTTGAGTGAGTGCACTCATATATTATTCGCCTGCTTCGCCCTGTCCTGCCCGGTGCCTTGCCTCCTGCCAGAACTCTTCTTCCTTCTGTGTGAGTGTGTTTGTGTGGCATTAACGAGGAGAGGACAACAGCAAGGACAACTACAGTAGCAGTGCAGAGAGAGAAATTTTGCAAGACCAAAAATTTTAAGGAATATAAAAAGGTGACACAAAAAACCTATTTATAATCTAAAGAATGAAAGTGTAACAAGTGTCCTTATTGGTTTTCCTTTACAAAATATTATAAATAAATATTAAATATGTTTTTACCTTTGTCAAATTTATTCCTGGTTTCTCCAGCTTTTTTACTTAGTTTTTCTTGAATGCATTAGTCCTCTATTTAAACATTTAAGGAGCAAAAGTTTTACTACACTTCCTAATCTAGTTTAGCATATTTAAATGTTATTCTAGCTCTTAATTTTCCCCTGTGTAGAAACGATGTCCTGCCGCTTCCAGGCACACTTTTACCCCCAGTATCTTTCAGTAATAATGCCACCCTGCCACGCTGAGTCGCTGCCTGTCACGCAATGGTGCATGAAATTTGCCTGCCATCGCGACCTGGAGGCGCACTTTCACTTTCACTGTCACTCGGCCAAAACCAAGGGTCCCTTTCGATCCTCCTGGCTAGGTAACAGTTGGCAATGCTGCCACTGCCGTTGGGCTAATGTTATTGTGTCGTCCTGCCGGCGGGGCCATTCCTCATTTTTCCATTTTCCTCAGTTTCCCATTTGCAGATGTGCTGACAGCAGCGGCAGCAGCCTGTGGCTTGCTGCGAATATTACGTGTCACTCGCCACATGGCCGTGCATCCGTTGCATCCTTGTTTACATCGGGTCCACCGCCCACCAGCTCCACTTTCCACGGCTGGCCGGGCCGGAAAGGCAGCTCAGGAAATTAAATTCCATAAATCTTGGCTGCCTGCGAAGGAGTTGCATACGAGATTTTTCAGTGGAATGAGTCCGCTTTTTAATATCCTAAGTGGAACAGCAACATGTGGTTGCCGAGATGGAAAACTATAGTCAAGCCTTAAGGCTTCGTGAAGGGTGAGACCACGGCAGAGAATCCTTTAAAACGGGTTAGTTTAAGGGAAGGAAAGAACTTTTTTCTTTCGCTTGAAAATCCTTACGATAAACTTATTTACTAGCCACAATCAAGACCCGTTTGACCTCCTCTCAGTCATTCGCTGCACCGCCGGGTTGATGACATCCGACGAGGCCAAAAGCGGAGCCATCATCATCATTAGAAACTGCGAAAAGTCCGCCGAATACGAACTCTCGGCGGTGGCCTTAACTCGTTTTTGATGTTGCAGTCGCCGGCAATCAGAGGCAATCACGACCCACCGCACATATTGTATTTATATACAGATATGGCCACCAAACTGATGGATCGCACGAAGCTGCAAATTCATTATCCACGCATCCCGCGGATCTCGCAGGTGCCACTCGCCACTCGCAGCCCGTCGCCGGTAATGCAACTTTAATTGCTGATCAGTCGTTAATTGTGGCGAGTTACGAAGAGAAATTGCGAATGCAAAAAGCCAAAGCCGCGATGAGCCCAGGCCAAGCTCCTTGGCAAAAAAAGGAATCTTTTGATTGGAGCAATTAATGCCGACGCTTTTGAGCGCCACCAAAGGAAGTCGCTTGATTATGTGCCTTCATATGGGAAAATTGTGGTAAAAGTTGAAGCATCAACTTGATGGATGTTGGAGAGTGTGAATTTTAAAAGAATGCAAAACAATTTGGGTAAGTGTTAGCTGTGTGATTATATTTTTTAGCTTAGGTTTTCAAGATTACATTTTAACTAAAAAGTTTTAAAACGATTGCAGAGGTTTGATTACATTTAAAATAATCTTGATCATAAACACCTTAAATACTATTAATACAAATGTAAAGCTGAAGTAATCTTACAGTTCTGATTGTTCATAAAAAATAATTCGCATTCTTAAGTATTGTTTGAGTGCAAAAACTCTTTGAATAAAATGTGTACAATTTCGTAATTTCTTCATTATTTTTTACCGAAAATGTTTAATGGGCTGGCGTGAGCGCTGCTTGATGGCCGCTTTTCAATAATTCCATATTATTTGGAGCTGCTAAAGTGATCGATTTGAGCCGCGTAACGGAAGTATTGCGATCTTCTCAGGCCAGACCCCAATTATGGAACCCAAAGCTCCGCCCGGGACTGAGACAAAAACAGAACAGAACAGATACCCACCTGAGCTCAGGTGTGTGTGTGTGCAGCTCATAAATATTTCATCGCGAATTTAGAAGGCAGCCGGGAGAAAACGATTTAGCCTGTTGCACTTGGATGCCCCGGCTGGCTACTGGATGTGCTACTACTATACAGTCAGTCTGCCTATATGCTCACATATATAGAGTAGTCCGGCGCGGAGTGTGATTAACAAGAATGGTGGCAATTACAGGAAATTGCTTCCTTGCACCTTCCGTGGCCGTCAGAAAAAAATAAGAAGGGAAGCAGGAGCCGGAGTCGAAGGCCGGCCGGTCGGTTGGGAAATGTGCGTGCACTTTTTACTTAATCGCAAATTTGATGCATGTTTAATGAAGACGTTTCAACGGCGAACCAGCTCTCTCTCCTCCTCATTTTGCAATCACTTTAAAAGCCATAATAAGGGTGAAATTTTAATGACTTTATCGGCGGGCAGCTTGGGGCCGTCGCCTGTTGACACAGCCATTACCCACCGTACAGGGCCAACACCACTGCCCACTTAGTGCGTGTTTTTGGCCCTAATTCGAGCGAGTAATTTTTGTTTTTCGACCGCTAAATAATTCGAGCGATTATGGAAAACTGCCCTTTAAGTGGCGGCCGGGGCAAGTGCATAATTTTCTTGGCATTTCCAGCTTTCCCTTCTGACCAGCCGCCGGCCATCTTGGCAAGATGGGAGCACAATCAAAGGCCTCGGCCGGTTTATCTCTCGGATGCCATTAAGGTAGCCGCTCATCCATTGACAGGTAGAAAATTTATCGCCTGCATGCCGGACTGGCCAGGCTCAAATGGGTCGGAAAACCAGTTTTCCCACCGCTTTCCCAGCTGCGTGAGGTCAATGGCTGATTTGGGTCGTCTCTGTCTCCCCTGCTTCCCCTTCTTTTCTGTATTAATTTTAATTACACAACAAATCCAAGTGATTTGAATAAAGGTTAAATATACTACCAACCCGAGGTCGAGGGGAAAATAAATAAATTCAAAAGTCAGTCGGTGGCCTAAAACAAAGGCTACTGAGTTGGTCAGATAGGGAAATAGATTTGGAAATCGATTTTTCATTATGGTATATTTTGAAGAGAATTTTTGAAGATATAACACTGTTTTTAAAGGGAGATATTCTATACAAGCCAATCCTTTAATATGAAAGTATAGATTATTAAGAAGTTATAAAGAAATTCATTTTAAATATTATATTAAAAAAAATTATGAATACTATTTAGAAACATTTCAAGCACATATTTATAATGACTATATAATTGCCCAGGAGGAGCCGACTTTTTAATAAATTATAATTGCAAAAATACAATATATATAATAATGCTTCACAGCGTCGAGCCACACATATGTAAACAGTATGTTAACTTTTATATTTAAACGTACAATGTTGGCCCCTAAACTCCCGGCCGACCGTAATTGTTATGAGGCCAATTAAAAGCGAATTAAATTTAAGCTCCAGTCTCACACTAATGAATATTTATTGATAATTACCATAATTATGCAAATGTGCAACAATTTCGTGAAGCACGCAGCCGAGCATCCCCAGCCCCCATTTGCATGTGAATGGGCCAGAAGTTATGGCCAAATTGCAAGCAATTTATCGCTCAGTGTATGGATAAAAGAAATGCAAATACTGCATCTTGAAAACCCCGTCAACACATGTCCTTCGGCTGCAGCAGGACGATTTATGGGTTCGCTCTCCTTTCGCCGCCGCTTCTACCCTTACTTAACCTTTACTCTCACCCATTTCGCCCATTGTGTTTGCTTGTGCGGAATGTCCTTGACACTTTCCGGGATGCGTGGCGAATTGATATGCAAATATTGTCCATTCGATTGTTCGGCAATCCTTTGTAATCCTTGCCGTAGGTAGTCCATGTCCTTCAAAACGTCAATCGCCGGCTGACGGGTGACCGTCATAAAACTTCACTCTGCACACATCCTTTCTCCGCGTGGGCGTCTGTTTGTTTTGTGTTTTGACTTTATCCTTTGTGGCCCACTGTCTGCCGCTGATTTATGGCCTCTGACTTTTGACATTGACGGGGCAGCTGCGAAGGGATATGCAAATGGAAATGGCAGTGGTAATGGGAACGGGAACGGGATGTGCGGACATCAGTCGATCAGTTTCCATTTCACCGCTGACCAAATCGGTCTTGTCTGGACTCTCCTAGCCTGAAAGTAGTTAAAATATTTGTAAGATATAGAATATACATTCAACAGTAAGTAATTTTTGACATTTCTGAAGGGGTCTCTTAAATATTCATAATTCTTCATTCAACTAAATTCCCTTTATTTAATTATTGCAAAGCATAAGAACCGTTCAGAAATATAAAATTAAATTAGCGGTAATTTTAGCTTAATTTCCCAACCCCAAAAATATTCAAATAATTATAATAATATCCGATTATAAATGGTTTTAGAAAGTCCATTGAGATTTGAAAGTTAAACCTCGAAAATCAAAATTTTAAATTAAAATTCCTGCTGCCCCGAACCACCTGCATTGGCCAGTTTTGCGCGTGTGTGTGTGGTCCTGGCCCCGCTGTCCATTCTTAGCCCACTCAATTTGTAGCCAACAAATTGAAAAGCGAATTACGAAACAGAAAAAGCTAAAAAATAAGCGATCAGCCAACACAATCAACGGGATATTTAATTATAATTTTCTCTGCTAGCGAAATAAATGAATTCTGGTAATGAAAATTCGCTCACCTTAATCGACTCGCGCGGCGGCGTGACGATGATCGATTTCGAAAGCCCACGATCCGCCGATGAGGAGCTGAGGCACACCTGTTTTGGCCCTGGTCCATCCGAGCCGAGCCACTCCAGTGCGAACCGGCGGCTGCTGCTGATGCTTCTGCCACCAGACCTTGTTCCAATGGATTATTAATGATTGGTGATCGATCGTGCGGCGATCGGGCTAAACGCTGCCACAGAAATAGCCACAAATTTAGCTGGTAGCCGGTGCAGCGACTCCTCCTTTTGGTTTTGTTGTTCGAAGGGGCCCTGAAAGGGCAGCGGGCGTTAGCGTTTAGCGTTAACGTTAACTCAATCGACCTGTCATTTGGGCCTCAGTTGGCTCCTCGCATAATTGCCCCCGTCACTTGAAGCCGTTCTTCGGCACATCATTTATCAGGCCCGTCTATTTATAGTCCCTCGCAGATCGAGGTGCCCTTCGAGGAACTAAGCTGCACGGCAAGAAAATAGGGAGTTCTTAATAAATAAGAGATAAACAATGAACACTGAGAAGAAAGTAATTCAAATCTTCCTAAAGTATATACATCTCACAAAGCATTATCTACCTATTGTTGGTATTCATAACTTCACCAGGAATTTATCCAATTTAAGTTTGGAGTTTCTTCGATTGTAGATTTGCATTGCTGGCCATCCAGTCATTTATCAATATTCGGGGGAAATTAATTAGCCATCGTTTGGCTCTGTCTTTAATTCGATTTGTATGCGATATCGGCTGGGTGTGAAATTCACGATTGGGCTTCATCAATCACCCAAAATCCCCTTCTCCCTGCTCCACTCGAAACGATCAAACAAAACGCAATGCCGACGTGGAGTCTACGAAATGCTGCCAAAGGATACGAGGAGTCTCTGACCGGGCAGACAACCTGGTACCAGAATCGATTTTGGGCCCACCCAATCATGCGCCTGGTGTCGACACACTTTTCAATTGTTTATGCATTTCGGTTTTGTTTCTCGGTTTTAATTTCGGGCCAGTTCATTAATTTCCCAGTCCATCCAGCCATCCAGTCCATCCTTGGCTCGGAGGGAGCCCGACAACCGGACGGGAACCGTGTATTTTTGGGCTGGACGTGCGTTTAGCACATCTTTGCAGTGGCATCTCATAAGCATTCATTAATTCCGACCACTCCGCTCCGCTCTGGCTCGCTCGTTGTATTTTGTTATTAATGATGTTCAACAAAACGGCGGCTCTCGGTTCGTTTTATTTGGACTTTGCTTTGGTTTGCTGACACATTTGCGGGTGGTTTGTGTTTACCTCGCACAACCTCCGATCATTGTTTCAGTTGTTCTTCATATTTTATAGGGACACGCAGGCCTCGGTTTATCATTACTTAATGTTGAATGATGTCGAGTGTTTGTTTTGACGGCGACTGTCCTGAGGAGTCTGCTAAATTAAACATAAAGTCCTGTGATTAATGGTTTTCCAATTTGTTGCGAGTAACTCCTTGAGAGAGGTTGATGTATCCCGAAGATTCGGCTTGGGTTAACACGTCCAGCAGAGGTCATTTCAAGTCATCAAGAGAAGAATGCAAGATTTTGAGCTGGATTTTTATTAGTTTAGTTATTTAAGATGATCCAAAACTTATTTTATTATATGAAACTTGATGAAGTAAGGCAGTAAAAAAACATTTCATAAAGGCAGCCATAGGGTGTTCAACTAATTAAAAAATTATTAACTTATATACTCAAGTTACCTCATATTAATGCTTAATTTTCACAGAATAAAGAGTTGTATATAGTAACACTTACTGTTTGAAGATTTATCCCTTTCTTGATGGAAACCCTTAAACATCCGCTAATATTATTCAGTTGACACGAAAATAAGTCAAAGGAATTCCCCAGATATCACAGAGACAGACGGTGATCCCCCAAAAGAATGCAAATATTTGTGAATCGAAAACACTTAGTGCAAACACATTTACTGATTTCCGGCACACACTCGCCCAGATTCCCCTCAAGAACGGGGAGCAAACAAAACCAACCCCGGCACCCGAGAATTTTCCCCAGTAGCAAGGGGGAAAACGAACCCAAAGAAGCCAATTCTAATTCCCAGAAAATGCTTTTCATAAAAAAAACACCGAGGGAAACAAGGAAAATATTTGACATCAAATTCGTCAAACTCATGCGTCGAGGGCGCTTTGGGGGAGGTGGGCGGTGGGCGGAGCAGGCGTGGGCGCTGACTCGGGCAAGTGGCGCTGAGCCGAGTGACTTTAAGGACGCAGGATTCAAAGCCAGGACTACGCTCGCCTTCCTGCTCCGTCGCCACTTCTGCCCTTCTGCCTTTCTGCCCGTCTGCCATTAGAGGCTCAAATGGAAAACGAAAATGTCTGACATTGACAAATGCCATCCGTCATTGCGAACACAAGATTGATATAGATTGGAATGTGACACAAAAATACGCACAACTGCCACCACCACCACTGCCGTGGCAGCACCACCACCATCGCACCGCCACTACCACTACCACCATGGCGGGAATACATCAATGGCCGCCATACGCACCATTGTGAGTGCGTGAGTCCCTGCGGAAGTGGCCATGCACTGAGAAGAAGTCCTGTCTACCGTTCTTTTCACTTTTGGCAGTTTTTCATCAGTTTTAAACCTTAATAAATTAATGAAGAAAATATAAATAAGAATATGAATTTAAATTATATTATTTTAATAATTTAAAAATGACTGCTTAGAGTCCGTTTATAAACAGTTACATGTTACTTACATGTTACTTGTTACTTACTATTAAAATAAGGAAAAATATTTAAATATAATTTTCATCCTTAATAAACAATAAATATATTTATGTCACATTTTCTTCCAGTGCATAAGTCGTCGTCTGACGATGACACAAGATGACGACCGCTGATGAAAAACGTGGACGTCTGTCCATCATGTCACCCTTGTTTCTCCGCAGCTCAACGAAAAAAATATAAAGAAAAAAAACGGTAACACAGAGAACTATGGTTTCCCGAAAATAATACCCTTGCGGGGATGAAAAGCAGAATTTTCCATGCTTTGTCCTTGCTTGGGTGGTTTAAAGAGTTTGCAATACAAAGAAATACGTTATATAAGGGAACATTTTCTGCCAGCTTTTACGAATATTAAAACATCTTTTAAAATTAAAGATCATTTCAAGATATACATATAACTTGTGGAAGAAGAAAATTGCATCTGTCGTTAGTGGTTTTAAACAACAGGTTTTTACTGTTTCATATCATTTACTTTGTTTTTATTATTAAATGTTTAATATTCGTAAGCCTAATAATCGATGAGTTATAATATTAGAAATTAGCATTGGTCAAGACCCATATAATTGTAAATTTGCTTTTATTATTATTTAATTACAATTTTGAAAGTATTTTTTTGAACAAAAGCAGTTATGAAATAATAATCCTAAAGGAAATAGAATATTTTCTAAAAGCCAAAGTCGGTTAAGAACTTTTCAAGCCACCCGAAAAAGAAAAACCAAAGCGAACCGCATTTCTCCCATTTACATTTGTGTGTGTGTGTGTGTGCCTGGCACATAATAATGGTGGATTTTCTTTGTTTGACGTTAATTTTTTATTCTCGCCGCTTTTGTCTTGGCTTCTTTTGTCGCCGGCGTGCAACTTGCACTTAAGTTTATTAGAAAGAACAAAGGCGGAGCGGAGAAATGCCGGCTCGGCTAGGGTGCGGAGTTTTTTGATAAATTAATGCCTGCATCCATCTTGCAGTGCAGAAATTTGCATCCCCCAACGCCCCAAGGATCCCAGCTGCTGCTCTGCATTTCAGCTTTCTGAATTTTCAGCATTTTCTGCGCTCTCTGCCGCTGACAGCGACAGAGTCTAAATCTGTTTTTAGATTGCTGCGAAATAGTTTTCGGTGGAGTTGGCGAGTTGGCGAATTAAATCGATGTCACCCATGTCGGCACTCAGGCCAAGTGGCCAAACTTTCGCCCAGTCATCGCTCCCCGAATAATAATCAAGTGTTAATTATTTTATGGTTTTCACAAAGTTTCAACTCGCACACACCGCAAATCATCGCTCAAGATACGCATCGATTTGAGCTCGGGGTTCGTGCCGTTCTCCGTTTCATTTCCTCCTTGGGCGCCAGTAATGAAACTTCCGCTGGCGAACCTCCCCAATGCCACTCTCCTGACCATCCCAGCCCCTGGAAAACTAATGCCCTGCCATCAGTTGACGATGGCATTCAGATTAAGCGCTGCCGGCACCGAATGAACTCGATGCGGTGATAAAAACATTTATCACACAAAACAGACGAATAATCGCAGAAAGCCATCCCCACAAGGAGCTCTCTGGAAATATATATTCGAGACCCCGAATTCTAGTCATAGGCCTAGGATTTTTCACGAACGTGATTAAGTAATTTGTGCGGCACTTAAAAAACAATTAAAGAGTATTCAAAAGGATTGTATAACACCAATGTAACTCCGCAGAACAAATGACAATTTGATAATTTGGGGAATTACCAGAAACAAAATATGATGAGCCTTCACGGGTGTATATTGATTTATAATTCCTCTAATTGCATTGCTTAGTCTTTTAATTAATAAATTATTAAGGCTCTAGTCATTGGGTTCGTATACACTTTTATAGTTTTCTAAACAAGAATTAAAAGCCTAGTCTGTAATCTAAATTTTCAAAATTTTCCCAGTTGACTTGTTTATTTTAAATATTATTATTCCCCCATTTTCTAAACGATTCCCCAGGTCGTCGTGTTTTTAATTGGGGAGATGCTCAGGACAAGCTGCAAGGTTCGTAACAAGATCTTTGCTGTTTTGAGAGGGGGCTCGGATAGGGAGACATGAACTCACACTTTCAGAACCCAGACAGGGCCCGACAATGGTTATTAATCAGTTTCCGATAATGCCGTCGACCAGGAGACAAGAGTTTTGAATAAAGTCACAGATGTCGAGGGGGAAGTACAGCGATCTCTCTCTGTGCACCGCGAACGTGTCGCAGTCACACTTTTGCTGTTAATTAAACGTGGCAAGCGAACGCCAGCATTCCCCCCCGAATTTTCCTTATTTCCCGGCCGATCTCAAGTGTCTTTTGGGGACGGCGTGTCGATGCCTTGCCACTAATGCCGGATTCATGCTAAGTGGTATAGCATCCGAATCTCGTTGCTAAGTGTGCTGGCGATGGCCTCCGTCTGATCTTCTCGGTCTATTCATAGAGGCGTTGTCATTGGACCTTGCCGTGAGATGCCAGCTCTTCCGGCAACTGATCGATCACTGCCTGTGCCCGGGCGATGCACTTTGACGCTTTTGAATGGTTCTGAGAGGTTTGAGTTCAAGTTCGAGTCTTCCTGGCTCCCATCTTCGGATATGGGGTCTAAGGTGTTTCGATGCGTGATTCGTAAAAACAATACTGTTTAACAGAGGTTTAAGTTTGTATATTCTTTAAAGTTTTATTACAAGAAATTTCTTATTTTTTCAAAATATAAATAAATTGGATTAAGGTATAAAATCCAGAAGCTGAATATCGAAACAAAAATTCTGTCAAAAACACAAAAAACTTGGTAAACAGAAAACCCAAAAATTGTGCCTTTCTCGACGGGCAAGCTGGCAATCTCTCCCCTTCTCTCTCAGCCCGTGTGCCATCTCGCTTGCTCTTTCTGAGCTGCAGGACTGGCTGGCTGCTTCTGCTGAATTTTCGGCTGTTCGTCATGTCCATCGAGTGATTTTGATGGATTGCCGCCATTAATCTATGACGTACGCAACTACCAAAGGAAATGCCATCATCATCAAAAGCAGCCCAGCAGACCGGGCCCAGCAGCCGGGATCTGAAGCCGCGGGAACCCGGAGAAGGGACTTGGATTTGGGATTGGTACTGGGACTGGGAACCGGGGGTTCCGTGGCGCTGGGAAAACAATGAGCCAGGGGAAACCCAATACGGCAGCCAGGCTTTCGGGGAGAATGTAACATTTGGGAATTGCAGGAATCATTTCACTTTCGTTTCAGAATTTCAAGCTTCTGGCTAAGACCGAAGCAAATATAAAGGATTTCTTGATAACTTTTTCTTTAAATAATATAAATAAGTATATTTTAAATATATAAAAGGATTAAGTTAACCAATGTGCGTTGAATACAATTCTTTTCTATTTAACAAGCTCTTAGCTTACATTTTACTTAAGAAAACTTGTTGAAAAGTTAAATTTTTCATTGGCAAAATATCTTAAAGTTAAAAAAAAACTTAACAATTTTCCAAATAATTTTCCGGGAGTACTTTTCACACTCGAACAATCCATTCTCCCTTACGCAATGGCTCCCTCAACTGAGACGCGCCATGTCAAACCATTTTTTATTCGCAGCAACTTTGCATCCCTCCCGCGGCTGACAGGGGGATATTTGTATTTTGCGCAGATACTTTTTACATTTCTACATAAATGCATTTCATGTTTACATTTTTCCAGTGACAAGTGTCTGAATCACCGAGCGCTGCACTACGGATGGGGATGACATATGGAGGCAGGGAGAGCCAGCGACACGCAGCCGACAATCGATTAATCAGCGGAAAATAATAAGGAACATGTTCCCCCCGGTCCCAGCCAGGCCCCCTTTGGAAATTCGCCCCTCTACCCCTGTACGAGATGCGATGTCCCGAGATGCAACTGAATCTCTGAATGCGGAACTGATGTCGTCCGGGGCCCTCGAAATATGGGCAACTTCAGCATTTCGAACAGCCGAATAAATAAGGCACCAACAACAGCGCTCAACGTTATGAGTTAAGAATTCTAAGACGAATAAAACTTTGGGCCCTGATTGTATTCACTGGTCGGCGGGGGAGGGGAAAAGGAAATCGTTGACAAAGTCGCGACCCACGAAATAAAGACAACAAAGCCGAGGGCCAAATGAACGAAAATGTCAAAGCCAAATGACTGACCAAACTCATTACAACGAAACTTCAAATTACCCAAATTAATCTAATTTTGTGTGAGTTTGCCTTGTGGCCCGATGTCGCTTTCAATGTCAATGAGTTGAGTCGAGTTGAGTGGCTTGTCACCGGGCAAAGTTTTGATTCTTTCTCATCGTCGTTCGACTGCCATCCGTTTCGGCCTTTTTTTTGTTTGTTTATTTCCCTGTTAACACATTCCCCACATAATAGGGAATGGTGTTTGTCATTTGTTGTTCTGATTTGAATATTGAACACACATTCAGTTTCCATTTCCATTTGTTCTGCGCCAATTTGCGAGTACGCGGATGCCGAGTTAATTATATCTTAAACGGTTGCCCCACGAGTTCCACTTCAAAGCCCCGGCCAGAACGATCTGTCACTCAAACAAGCCAATGGCAAAAGCCAGACACCGAATTCCCAGTACTTTGATGTCGGGAACTGCAGTTGGTTCGGTGAGGATATGGCACTGTGACACGAATATAAGCTGGGAAGTATTTATAAATTATTAGAATTTATTAGATATTGGAATATCACAGAAATCACTGGTGATTTGAGCTTGAAAGTTACAAGAAATTAAAAAAAAAAAAGGGATTCCATTATTTATTGTTTTATTATTCTAATACCCAGCATCATCACGCACCCATCTCTAGCTCCCTTCTGGTGTTTGGCTGACTGCATCTAGATACATATATGTATAGCTGCAGATACAGCCTCGTCGCGCCGTCGACGCTGTTGGCGTCATTATTAATTCGTGCCTCACATGCGGGGAGCAGAACTTTTCAAAATGAATTTTCATGCGCCTCTGCCATTGCATCTCTCATTTCGGTTTTATTTTTATTTATTTTTTTGGCATCACGTGGCTGCCACTACCGTCGCCGTCTACTATATATATACGGATCTCGATCCCGCCCGCTACTGTTAAATTTGACATATTGCCGACATTGATAGTATGAGACGTTGCACTGAAATTTGTTGTGCTCGTCAACGGGAGTTGCGGCCATCAGTCAGCCAGAGTAACGCAGGATGTCTATTGGGTCCAGTAACCCGTAATTATAACCCTAAGCAGTCTTCGATTTAGACAGATGTGGGTGAATGTGGGTGTGGTGACCACATTAAATATTTTAAAAGAAATTCTATCAATCTAAAAATTTCTTTAATTTCTAACTACAAGATACTTTTGTATCTCTCAGTTCAGATGTTACTTTCTAGCAATTAATTCGACTTCATGTCGCCATTTCATTCACAGGCAACCATTTTGTGCATTGCACCGAATGACTGCAATTAGTTGTTTTCAAACCAATTTCACTTTCCGATATGTGGGGAATAAGTGCGTAATTTTCCTGTTGAGGCAGACACGCATGAAATGCAATTTTTCACTTTCCCTTTCCTGTTGCCCTGCCACTTTCCCCTGTCCATTCATTCAGCTGATCGAACACTAATTACGCAGCAACATCAAAATAATTATGGCCACTCTGGTCATAACAACTAAAGAATTTCCACGTGTACCTGCGAGTGGTGGCGGCACTTTCGTTTGAGTTGCTTTAGATTTGCCGAAATTGCTTTCACATTAAAAACACTCTCTCCCTCGCCCACCACTGTGTCCTGCCAGCCTACCTGGTTGCCTCGTCCTGCTTCTGCTGGGACTGCAATTAATACCTTTCACTCTGGCCCGTTTGATGTGCCCTGTCATTCCGACTGGCGCTGCCAGTTGGCCATTTGTTTGTGTCAACGCTGGGCGACTGGACTGCCTCCGATGCTGCCACGGATTAGAAAGTAATCACGGCCGATAAGAAGCGTCCACCGGCGAGCGTCTCCGGGGACCTCAAGGTGGGCAGCGGTCAAAAGCGCTGCGTTCCGGCCAGCCTGGCAATTTAAATTACTCTCGGAGCCACCACCCAAGTTATACCACCCACTACCACTGTGAGAAATATTACAAAAGTCGTAAAATAATAAATGGTTTAGCTTAATTATAATGAAAATAATATAAGAATAAACAAATACCTTCTATGCTTGTTTTAAGCTTGAGTTAAGAGTTTGGGGTAGAAAATGAAGTTCCTTTGATCAAGAAATTCTACTTTCTATTCCAAATAAATTTTGTAAAACCCACAGAGTTTTTTTGCAGTGCAACCACTGCCCACACTCGAGTCCCTCCGTTCGGTTACAAATGTCCATTGGGACTTTGCTAATCTGTCATTCGCCATGATGTGCTCCCGAAGGCGGCCCTTCTGGATCGGTTCGGTTTGGTTTGGCTTGGAGTTTGGAAGTTACACACATGTGCCCACAAAGAGAGAGAGATAGCACAGCACCCGGATCAAGTGGGAGAGAGTAAGAGGGAAAGATGAGAGCCTGGCAGTGAGAGCGAGGCAGAGACACCAACTGGCAATGAAAAAGGACGAGTGTTCATATAAATGACCGAAATGCCACGCACTGACCCAACGCACTGCCCGTGGCCCGGCTCACACCCCCTTCCGGGATTCCACCCACTTGGAGAGCCACCACCCACCACCGCCCACAGCCCAAAATCCACCCTCATCCCCCCGGACTACGCCCACTGGCATCGACGACATGGCAGATAAAATGTTTCAATGTCCAATCGGGCAATTTGTCAAAATACTCGCCAATGGACATGGCTATTTTATTTTTTGCCACTCGGACCGGACAAAATGTTTACTTTTTGTGCTCATGTGGAAGTGGAAATATGTTTAACATTGATATGAACTTCCAAGCTTGGGTTTAGATAGAGGAGGATGGAAAGTAAGTGTAATATAATTTAAATTTAATTCTGTATAACAAGGTAGGTGTGATTGCAGCCAGAATACTTCTTATAAATTTTAGGTAAATAAATCATTAAAGACATTAAAGAAATTTCTATTGTATCTCTAAAATAATTAATCCTAATTGGGAGTTGGGTATGATAGAGGTTCAGGTGGTTTCTTGAAGTAGTTTATTTCCAAATAATAATGAGCTGCATTCCCAAAACATTTACTAACTTATTTATTAAGTAATATATGACTTTACTAATGCACTACAAAATACAATTATAATCCCAATAAAGTAATGAAATATCTTTTGGAAATCATCTTTTGTATCTTTTCGCCTGCGTGTCAAATTCTAAATACTAATAAGAGGACTTTTCCACCACGGACTAATTTAATTACTTTATCCCGACTTGGGCTGACATGAGGCAAGGTGCCAATGGAGCATATCAAATTCAATTCTAGGCAGTTACTCAACAGCCACGACTGCACACGCCGCCTCATATTGCCATGGCCATGGGCATTGGCAGTGCCTTTCCTATTGTTGCTGCCGTGTGGGCGCCAGGAGCTGATTAATTACGCCCAATTAGTCAGCATAATTTCCGCTAGATGATTCTGCATTGGCATTTGCATGGCCTGCATATAAGCACGTCCTGAACTGTCTCTAGATTGCACCGAAAAAAAAGACAATACAAATATATCTGAGGTTAAAATGTGTCTGATTTAAAATACTTAAAAGATACTTACTTTAAGCAAATTCAGTTATTTAGATTATTTTGTATATCCATATTTTTATTAGTTTCAGAACTCACCAAAAATAAATCTTATAATCAATATTTTCATTTATTAACTGACATGATCAGTAGTTTTTCTCCGAGTGCACAGTTTTCGGTGTTCCGAATATATGAACATGAATTCGAATAAAGGCAAAAATGTTGCAAAATTACCAAGTGAATATTGAATGCATGATATTGAAATGGGATTCCGGATCCGGAGCGGCAGTTGGTCGGGCTTTTGTTGTTGTTGTTTTCTTTTTTTTGCGATGCTCCTACTCGCATCCTGGACGCATTCTTCCTGCTCCCTTCCGAACTCGCAACTCCGTCCCCTGGCGATTCCCTTCGGAGCGCTGCGGACGCCGCTGCTGCTTTGTAACAGTCTGATTTTGACATTGACGGATTCCCGGACATTTATCATGCACTACGCCCCTGAAGGGAGGCCCAGCCAGTGAAGGAAGCGAAAAGGATACTCTCGGACCGGCCCAGCCAGCCGTCTGTGTGAGTGGTGCGTGCTCGTGCTAGTGTTGGTGCTGGCCGGGCTTAAATGCCTACCATCTTGGTGGATGTGGATGCCCTGGCAGCATTCCGTTAGAGGTGAGGAGCTAGAGACCGAACCCTCGATGGCGTTGAAGTTTTCATTATTCCCATTTGATCCCCGGAACGTTGCGTGGAACGAAACCGTGTCAGTCAGCAGGCCTTAGCCGGGAAAGCGGGGAAAACCCACCAAGCGATGCGTGTAATTAAAATGTTTTAATCTATGAGATACATTCGGCAAACTGGAGGAATGCAATCATCTAATTGGTTTCAGGACTCTGCAGTTATTCTTCGTCAAGACACACGGAATTGATAATTGAAATGAATTTGGATTTTAGAATAAGCTGGCTTGGCGAATTTAATTTGATGATCTTTCATTGGGAAGAAATGCCATATTTAAATGCGCTGTAAATTTATATTTTGCTAAATAAACATACAATTTTATATGATCTCTGTAAATAGTTTACTTTTCATATCAAATAAAACCTTTTAACAGCATTAACTTATTTTTAACATAAGAATAACTAAACAAAACTAAGCATGGTATATATCCGGTACTTTCTAGAATCCCAGCATCTCAATCCGGCCGAAGCTTAATTAATTCTCCGAATAATTTAAGGATGAAATTGAAATATCCACACCTAACTGATTGAAATCGATACGATTTGGGGGACAAACCCTCGCGGGACCATCTCTTGGAGACTGGGGAAACCTGTAGAACCTGTAAGTGCGTTCCAAGTATTGTGGGCCCCGCCGACATGCAAACGAGCCAAATATTAATTGGGATGTCAATTTTAATTTTTCCCTTTCGTTTCTCCGAGACTTACATTTAACAGCTCAATTAATTGCGGGGCCTCATGTGACCAGGACGGCGGCCGAGCCGAGATTTGAGTTATGCGATCCATTGGCATTATCTGAGGCCCGGCTCGGCGCATGTGACAAGCGGCAACTGATTCATTCGGCGGGCCCATCGATGGAGGAATCGGAGGAGCCAGAGGAGCCCGAGAAGCCGAGGTATCGGGGGCGATAAAGATCTCAAAAGGATCTCGCTGAGTGCTATCTCTCTTTCGCCAGGGCCCTCTTTCTCTCTCTCCAGCCGAAATTAATGAGCGCCATTATAGTGCGACAACTCTTAGTTGTGGTGAAAACGACTTTAAGTCAGTTTTAAATTGAATAATATTAATTTGCTAGATAAAGCGTGTGATCGCGGCCATTAATCAATTAATTAGTTTACCTTTTGTGCTCGTATCTCAGCGATTCGGGCTGCAGCAGAATCTAGAGAGCGAGCATCTCAATCTAGCGGAGTTATGACTGCCAAGGAAAGGCCCCACACTCACACCCCACACTCCACACACAAACCCAAACACAACAAAAGTTATAATTGCCCCAGACTTGGGGCTCAATAGAGGGGAAAAAAGAAACGCTGGCTTGCGGCACTTTTATTGCATTCGTTCTCCCATTCTCAGGTTGCTGTTGCTTTTAATGACCGGCGAGCAAATAAAAGAAAAATGTCGTTCTGATTGACGAATAGCGTGCGTATAATTGTATCTTCCAGATATTTTGTTTGCTTGCGCCATATTTGTTCAGCCCTCGCTTTGTGTTTGCCACCGCCTTGCGGGGGCTTCGGGGGGGCGCCTCTCGAAGCCCGAAGTTTAATTGAGGAACAACTGTCGAGAGGCGCCATACGAAACTTTGCCGGTTCACGCTCACGACTCACGCAAGAGGAAAGAAACAAAAATGTCGGATATCTTTGAAGTTTCGTCGAATGACACGAATATCCGTATCTGTGAGTGCGCGGTACATGTGTGTTTTCCCCATGTGTGCCGCGTATTGTTTGCGACCGTGGAAACTCATTCACGGGCCGCAATTAGGAGAACAAAGTAGGGAAACAGATACCTTTCTCTGATTACAAAGAACAACAGAGAAAGGCTATTCCTAAAAAGTCAATTACTGATGATTCTTGAACATTTGTTGGTTTTAGTTTATATATAACTTGTTTTGTATTCCACGGTGAATTCGCCACTTAATAATAATAAAATAAAACTCATAATACACATTATTTTTAAATAAAGTTGAAATGTAAATGAATTAACTTATGGATACAATAAAACATTTTTAGTGAGAAAGATATGTAAATCTTTAAAAATTATACATTATACAATTATACATAGAAAGAAAGCTAACTTTCTGGAAGCCGAAGTTTGTATACCCTTACAGTTAGCAATAAGATCATGGGACTAAATTTTGACTCGATCATAACTAAGCAAAAATGCATTAATTTCCATTCGAAGAACTGTTCTGTGTTAGTTTTTAGTAGGGTAACAAATCTGCATACTGAATTTAATATTTTTAAAAAATTTAAATTGTTGTCAATGGCTAAAACGTTTGGGGTGGTGATGCCGATGAAAAATATATACCATTTATGGGGTCGGAAAAGACTTTTTTACTGCGTTATTAGCTTCTAAATCAAATTATAATATCCTCAAAGGGTACATTATGCATTTATTTTTGCTAAATATAATCATTTATTTTTCAAACATTCCCTTTTCCATTTGTATCTAAACAAAAGTATCTGAATCTTTTCTGTAAGAAATCTGTATCTAAGCAAATGTTGCGGAGCATGGACAACAGCTACATGCCCAACAGTTAAAGCAGTTCGAGTAAGCAGTTCGTGTGCAATGAGACGAATTTGGTTGTTGTCTTTGCCCCGCTGGAGACATGTAAAATCCATGTCAAATAATCAGGATAATCGTTATATTCCCTTTCTTAATTTAATATTTTAAAAACATTTAATATTTAAGTATGCGCTTTTATCATTTCATTAGGTGCAATAGATATAAACATTCAAAAAGGTTATGTGATATAATTATCCTTAAATTGATGGATAGTTTAAGGGCTCATGTAGAATGAAATTTCATAAATATTCGAAAACCGTCCACTTGGAAACGGATAATTATTCCAATTCGGAATTCTTCAGCATCCGCCGGTAGATGGTAGCACCAGGCAGGATCTTGGCGAAGTTTGAATAAATATAAAGGATATATAATTCTATTTAACAAGGGTGTATTCAATGTGTCCCAGAAATTAAGGAAAATTTATTATAAACAAAATAGGAAAGCCGAGGTTTGCAGTACGTTTATTCCACAAAATTGTAAATCTATTATAATTAAGCCAAAAAGCATCAATTTCAATTCGGAAACCCATTATGGGTTAATTTATTTAAGAGTTATTACCCTTGATTCAGCATACCAAGTTGAACAGTTTTAAAAGCTAATATTTTCTTGGAATTTTAACTTTTTAGCGATGTAACCCCTTATAAAATGTTGAAAATATATAAGTAAGTTTTTTCTTCTCAGAAACAGCTAGATCATTTCAGCTGTTGATGCTGGTCAATAATATCTATGATTTAGGGTCGGAAAATACTCCTTCACTGCTTTAGAAGAAAATAATAACGAATAAATTATAATACCCTGAAAGGGTATAGGTATAAAATTGTATAACTTAATATTTTGAAACATGGCATACAGCGATATTATAAAGCTTCTGTGTAAGGGTATAAAATCGATGTATTTTTTTTAATTGTACATAGATTGTTGATTTTCCAAATATAATTACCGATTTTGCATCTTTAAACAATTATTTTTCCACAGATTTACCATATCACAATCTTCACCCAGTTTTTTTTTATTACACAAAATAAAAATAAAAACTCTGCACTGTTTCCATTCGCATTGCCAACAATTTCTCCAAGTTCTTGCCGGGAGCTCTCGCCTGTGGAATTTAGTATGCCCGTTCCGTGGCCGTGAACATCGGATCGTAATGCCAGCTATAGCTACATTGCTATTATAGCGCCGCTGCGGAGGCGGTGGCAGTGGCAGATCGCTCCCGATCCGCGAGCACGACCACGACCACGACCACTCAAGATGTGCTACGTCGAGCGGTGCCGCGTTCCGTGCTCCGTTCGCGGATTTTGAGGCTGAGGATGAGGATGCCTGGGCCCAGGCCTGGGGCTCCTCACATGTTTTTTCGGCGGCCTCTTTGACACAAAAGTCCACGGTGGATGCCGGTCGTCGGCATTGCCGTTTTTGCAGGCATACATATGTTTGATTAAAAATTAAAATTATCATTTACGGCCCATTTAAACTAAACCGACCACAGATTTCCTCGCATTCGCTCTCATTTTCAGAATAACGAAAGACTGTTTCATTAGCTGGTGGTGGCCCAGCAACAACAATAATTGAAATATATTAATTACTTTCCAAGATGCTTTCTTTGTTGTGAGGATGCGAGGATGAGGATGAGAATTTGCTCATTTCAAATATGAATTTAATTATATTTTTGTTAAAAAATGGATCAATGGAAGACGTATTATAGCACCTAAAGATCCACTTCAATTAAATAGTCATTATTTAAAGGAATATTACTATTGTAATATTTAAAAGAATACCTTCGATTGGTTTATTTTTAGTTTGCTTATTTTTGGTATTGCCAAACAGCGGTTAGAGGGCTTTTTATAATCCAACAACAACCTTACCGAAAAATTGGGAACCGAAAAAATGCCGGAAACAAAACCAAATCGACCATAATCAGCTTAATCATAAATTAACAATAAAAATTCGTGGCCAGCGCCGTCGCCTTTTGCAGATAAATTAGTCAAAGCGACACGCCATAAAGCATTCGGTGAACTCATAAATCCGGCAGCCCCTCGTGAGGATCGGACGGGATGGGATCTGGCTGGTTCTCAGTGGCTGCGATATGGCTTATTACCATATTGATGTTAACCTCTGGTTCGGGGGCAGGGTTCAGCACTGATCTAGCCGCTGGCCAGCGATCAGGTTTGGCTTAGTTTTGGCGCTGATTTCATCGGTGTTTGGCTTGGATGTTCCGTGGAAAGTACAAGCAACATGAACTAGGTTTGTGCAGAGAGAAGAAAAAGGTATAGATTTTTGATACCATTTTATATAAATTTTATTATTTAAAACATAAACACATTTATTCTATAAATGAATTAGGTAATTTTTGAATAAGCTTGATTGAATTAAATTATTTTATAAAATATTATAATATACACTGTAGTTTTTCTCTGTGTGTGCATAGAAATGAAGCGTTTGGAGGCGACATCTGACCGCTGGGGCCATAACTCATGCAGCATACCAGACCATTCCATTCCGATCTCGATCTCATTACCATTCCCACTACGTGCATACATCCATTCCTATATTCCTACGTCTTGGTCCATGGAGATCGGTGGCATTTGCCGGGCCATTAGACCGGACTGCCGTGTTGATATTGCCAGCCATTCGGAAATTGTTGATTTGGGTCACAATTAATTGCTTTTTGAGCGCCATAAATATATGGCCATCACAACAAAGGGTGCGGCCGCAAGAGAGGTGCTGACCTTACGATGACTTGCCGAAGTCGTTATCGGGAAATCGCTGTATCACCTCGATTATCAACTCATTTTTGGTGATGATATGAGAGGAATGTAATTCTAGTGAGATTTACAAGTGCTTTGGTAGTAATTACCCCCTGACCATGGAAGGATATACTTTATTGCGGAGTTAATTGAAATATCATAACTAAAAGGGATAGTTTAGAGGTTGGGAAAACAATTTAATATATAAAATTTCAAACAAAGACTTATTACTAATCAAAATACAAATATTTTATTATAAAATATTACTATGAAATAAGTTTCCGTATAATTTCCTTCTCTAGTACCTCTCAACCTGATAATGCCAAGGTGGACTGTTTTCATACTTAGCCGGCTAAGCATCCACAAATCTGTTGACTTTTCCGGGCTAATCTCCCCGAGCCAGCTAATTCGAATATCACGCTCGATCCAATGTTTTGGCTTAGACGATCGGTGTTTATCTTAGACATAAGGATAATGTAATGTAATCCCTTCCAGCGAAAGGCTTGCCGATGTCCGATACCCTTTGGGTATCCTTCCTTCCCCTTTCGCCAGGGTCGCGGGTCATTTGCGAATTTCTACCTTAGAATCCCAGCCTTCTCCTTCTATTTGTGCGTCTCTCTTTAGCTGGCATTGAAGACGTCGCGGATTAAGGATTCGGCAGCGGCGACAGAAAGGATAATTCGCCAACCGACAATGCAGCGCGGACAAAGGTGTTTTGTTTTTATGACTTTGTAACTCCTTCGCCGGCCTAAGGCTTAAGGAGGTAACCGTGTGCTCGTGTTTGCGAAAGGATAAGTTTACGATCGTTATGGCTGAGGCCGCTGGAAGGATGGGTCGGGAGACAGGATGCAGGGATCGCTGGAATCCTGAGGAGGCGGTACCTGCCGGCTAAGTGGACACAATGGCACTGCCTATTCGCAAATGCGAATTCTGCGAGCGCTGCGCATTGTTTTGACAAAGGCGGGCTTTATTTTGGCTATTTAAAGGATTACGCTAAAGGATTGACTTTGCAGCCTTGACTGCACCCGGCCTCCAGAAGGATTCCGCCCACAACGCAGACTCCTTCCGCGAATCTCGGGTTTTATGGTTCGCGAATGAGTTAAGAACCCGCTCCGAGGCTCTCTAATAAAGCGAAATGTTAATAAAAAGGATAAAAAACGACACGTTTCCCAGAAGGACACGGCAAGAGTTAACGTAACTCTTTCGCAATTTACACGTAAACCGTTTACAGCTCCTCGGGAGTTGCCAAGAATTAAAAAAAAACAATCCAAAGGGGAAAGTTGACTCTTGGGAAACCGTAAAAAATTCTTTGCAACTTTGTTTGCTTAATGTTGGCTAAAAAGGGCTAGGCAAAGGGCTGACTTTTGGAAACTAATAAAAAAACCTTTCACAACAGCTTGCTTAATGTTAACGAAGAAAAATATTGACTTTCTGGAACCCATAAAAACTAAATAATATATTTAGGTAAAGGAATAAATTGAGAAGATGCTTTTGGCGTTGAAAAAATATATTAATTGTCCTTGACATTAGCAACACTAACAATTTTAATTATCATAATCCTAAAAGATATTCTGTGTTGGTTTTTATTGGGTTAAAAAACTAGCATATGGAAATTTGTATTAAATTTCAGTTTCGCACCCAACTCCATACGTGAGCCAGATTCCACAGATGCCGCCTGCTGCTCACCCACTGTCCACTTTTACCTAATGAGTTGAATAAACGATGCCCAGGCCAACTGTGTGTGCTCCCCTGATTCCCTCCGAGTCCGAATCCGATCCCGAACCGACTTTCCTTTTGCTCTGCGATACCCATAACTGTCACGGGTCTGTGCAATGCAATGAAAAATGACCAATCAATGTCTCACTTCAATAGACGAACGCACAGCGGCGAGGGGAGGACGCCGCTGGGCAGGCTATGGGGTGTGGTGGTAGATGCACCCGATGCCCGACCAAAATGTGACATTTTCTCCGGCGAAAAGAGTGAATTTTATAGGAAATCCGGGAGATAGCAGCGGGTCGGGGTTTGGGGGGATCAAGGCGAGAAAACGCAGCTGCTCGAATTTGCACTATTTCGTGCTCAATGTTGAATCGTTTGCCTTTCGTCCAAGTTCGGACGGAATTTATTGGGTGGTTGCAGCGATCAAAGAATCTCATTTATCAGAAATAAATCAAAGGATGAACTATTGCATTTTTAAATTAACAAAATATTTCTGTTAAATATATACAACGAAAAGAATTATTTTCTAAATATTTCAGAATATGAATAAATTATATAATTAGAAGAAAAAATATAACAAATGTGTCTTGGTTTTATTTCTTGTTATGTTTCAAATAAAAATATATCTTAAAGCCAAGTTCAATGTAATAAAATGTTCTTAAATAATAATACCACCACTAATGTATGTATTAGTATTTAAGGTCATTTTTATACAGTTTTTCATACATAGCCAAACCCCTAGTCTTTATATTAAACCAACGAAAATTATAATTGCAAATAAATATGTATTACAATTTATGATAGAAATAAGACCAGACTGCAAGTATAATAATGATTAATTTTTAGTTATTTTATTCACCTATGAAAGTACCATTTCATTCTTTAATTTGTAAGTCTTTAACTAGTTCTTTATTATAATTTTTCAATCAAAAACTATCTCCGTATTTAAAGCAATTCCCCTCCCATCCCTCATTCGCATCCCTTAAATAAAACTCCAAATAATTTCCTTACAATTCTTTTTTTTTCTATAAATATTTATAATTCGAATAATACATAAATAAATACGAATCTAATATAATTTTAACTTAACTACAACTAACTGTACAGTGTCAGTCTCCAAGTCTTGTGGCCGGTGTCAGCCTCCCAGCTGAGTGTTTTGGGTTTGTGTTTGGCCGCAGCTAATCGATCGCTGAGAACCCATCATGGCCAGCCACTGGGTTCCGGTTCCTTGGCTCGCAGCAAGGAGCCTCTCGGGCTCTCCTCTGCTGCGCAGCCATAGCCGTCTGTGTGTGCGAAGGCGCACTCGTCCTTGTGCCCAAGATGCCTGGGCACCGTAGGGAGTGCGCCCTCCACTGTGCGACTCATCGCGCCGCAGCTTCGTTCTCGGCTTTGGGCCATTTGCGTGTCACCTACAAATGGTCGAGAGAAGCGCGGCTCGGTTCGGGTTTCGCGGTGTTCGTGTCGGCTGTGCGCCGCCGCGAGGACCTTAGGGCAGATGGTACAGGTCCTGCGGATGCTGCTGGTAGCCGCACTGCTGCTGGTACTGCTGCGGGTAGGGCTCGTACTGCTGCTGGGCAGCCTGCTGCTGAGGATAATCATTGAGCAGGCCGTAGCTGTGGCCGTGGCCGTGACTGTGACTGTGGTTGTAGGCGGGATACGAGGGCACGGCGGTCTGGTGATGGTGGTACATGGGCATCGCTGTCGCTCCCGTAGTGCCGGTGGCCGGGGCCTCCAGGGGCGGCATTAGGGCCGAGTAGCCGCAGTGCTCCGGGGAGCTCTCCAGAGTGCGATCCTTCTTGGACTTCATGCGTCGGTTCTGGAACCAGATCTTGATTTGTCGCTCGCTCAGGCTCAAGGCATTGGCGATGTCGATGCGACGGCGGCGGGTGATGTAGCGGTTGAAGTGGAACTCCTTCTCGAGCTCCAGGGTCTGGTAGCGGGTGTACGTCTGGCGGGTGCGCTTGGAGTCTTTGCAATCTGGAATCAAGAAAGAAGGAGAGGATTGGTTAGTTATTGAAATGTAAAAAGTAATTCAAGAAATCAGGAAAGGGGATTTCATATTTTTTAGGGGTTGCTGGGTGCCTGAACGATGCCTACCTGATGCCAAGGACTCCTCGATGTGCGACCAATTGAAATCGGCCGCTCCGCTCGGGGCTGTCACAATGCGATGATTGATCTCCTGACTGACGGCTGGCGAGGACTTCTCCCCCGGCGACTGCGGTGGTGTGCTGATGCCCTCGACGGGCGCCAGGGAGCTGGGCGTGGTCGGTGGCGGGGTGGCGAAGTCGCCATTCTTAAGCTTCTGGCTCTGCGACTGCGGCGAGTAGACGTCCAAGTAGTCGACGTCCTCGGAGGCGCTGGGCGTGGGCACTGCCACGTACTCCTGCTCGTAGGAGGGGGCAGGACTGGCGGCGGCCTTGGCGGGAGCGGGCGCTGGCTTCTTCACCGACTCGACGGTGGTGTAAAAGTAGTCGGGCGTGTACTTCAGCTTCTTGACGGGATTCGTGAGCAGGGCACGCAGTGTGCTGGGCCGCTCCTCGACGGCGGCGATGATGGAGGCGGCGTCCTCCTCGGCCTTGCGTTTGGCGGCCTTGGGCGGCGGTGTGGTGGGCTGCAGCGTCTGGGCGGGCGCCTGCTCCTGGCTGTTCTGGTAGTAGTAGCAGCTGTCGGAGTAGCTCTCCTGGGAGTAGTAGCCCTGGTAGCTCTGGTAGCTGGCCGAGGAGCTGGCCTGGTAGTAGCTGCTGCTGCCGGCCGCCGAGTTGTCGTAGTAGGTGGGCGGCAGGCTGTGGGGGTGGTACATGTTGTACATGTTCATGTTGTCGGCGTAGCTGTAGTGGCTCTGGCTGTTGGTGGTGGCCATCTCGGAACTGTCTGTGCTGTGCTGTGCTGGTTCGGACTCTGCGATGTGCACGCAACGCTGCTGGGATTGCGAATGAGCTGGTCCTGCGGCAGATCCTGCATATATAGCAAAACCCGGGGCACGGCACACGCTCGTCGTCATAGCGCATAAATATCCCTGCGCATGACACTTTGCCGCCCGCTGCTCGGCGAACCACCCCTCCCGGCGAACGGCCTTGCCGGCAGATCGAGGGGAAGTTATCCGAGGTCCTGCCGAACTATCCGTTCGAGGCCTACCTGCTGCGCTGCTTATTACCTACCCATCGCGCCCATTATCATCGCGAGTTATCCGCCGGGCACTTCCCCTCCGCGGCGGCCTTGAGACGCTGCTGCAGTAATTACAGCCATGAGATGCCTACCTATGAGGTACGCCGAGCGAGAGAGAGCGACCTCAGGCCGTCCCCCTCTAATTGCAATAATCATAAAGACATAAAAAGGATCTGAAGACTGTAAACTGCAAACTGTTGCTGCAGAATGTCCCGGCGACAAAAGGCTTTTTCCCCGGGCCCGTTTATGGTTCCTTAAAAATTTCTCTGGATTTTTGCCAGTCCAAGAGTTCGGCCCATGACTGGCTGCCAGTTGTTCCCGGAATCCTTCTCCGCGGCCCTTTCCCTGCGAATCCATTTCGCGGCACTGGGCGGCCAAAGGATAACATTACGTCCGATCCTCGTCCCGATCGCGAGGCCGCGATTGCGCGTGGCCGAGGGTCGCGTGTTTGCGCTTTTTGTTTGCCCTCGCGACCAGGAAAGCAAGTGCGCAACTCCTGGTGCCAACTCACTCCTCACCATCTCTGCTATTTGCCCAGGACCCTCGCTCCTCAACTGACTGCAGACAGTGCGAGAAACAACACTTACATTCTGCGCCAACAAATCCTATTTAAATAAATGTAATAACTCTTAAGTTACAGCATTATTAATGATATACTCTTTTTCAAGTTATTTTTAATTACTTAAAATTCATTTGAGTAATATTAAGCTTATTTAAATCATAAAATCTTTGAGTGATATGGTAACAAATAATTCATAAAAGAAAGAAAAGAAACGCAAACGTTGAGAAATTTTTTACTTTATAAGTATGAAATATATTTGTAATAAACCTCTTCTTTAAGGCTAAAACAAGCCCTTTTTATATACAAAATAAAATGTTATGAATAAGATTCAATATGTCAAGATATTTCTGCAAATCCGCACTTCTCTCCCCCTCCCAACCATAAACAGTATTTACATAGAACCAAGAATCCGCTCAGCTAAATTGACTGCTAAAAAAACAATCGATTTTGCCTACTTTTTGTGTTTACACGACTTTCTGATCGGCTTACGCGGCCGGCGAGAACTCTATATCTCAGGCACCCCCGTTGAACACCCCTAACATATCGATAGTTGTGGCATATGTGTGCAGTTTGTGCATGTGCGAATGCTGCCCCTGCCCCCTATATGCCACCCCGGTCCATCCCCATGTCCTGGCAGCATCCATTGTTGCACAAAATTTATGGCGTTTTTCAGTTTGACAGAAGACAGTCCGCCAGACTGCAGGCCGCTTTTCCCCGATGTCCTGTGATTGTTCACTTGCCAGCGACTTCATAGCCGGCTTTCTGGTTTTAGAGTAAATTTAACAATCAGTTGGAAATGCGGAGGGGGAAAGAAACTTTATACACGAATGAGGAATGGTTAAAACTTATATTCACAATGTAACTAGAAACCCAGAAAAGAAAATACACGTTGTTGCAGACGGTCGATGAAAGTTTAAGACAACCATAAATGTGTTAGAAATTATTGTATATTTTTCTATTTAAATAAAAACTTTGAAAACTGACAAACTATATACAAAATATAGAAATTTTTAATTTAAAAATATAACCTTTTGTATGCCTTAAAATATGAAGAAAAATAAGGAAAACAAGTGACCTTAGAATCCTCTTTGGTTACCAAGACGAAATAGGGTATATTTTGATGCCCCGAAAACCTTTGCAAGTAGCAAACAAATATTTTAAAATGTCCATAAAATATCGAAGGGCTTACCATCAATTATATAATTTTGATTAAATTTTATTATCCACTTTAATGCCTCGAAGACCACTTAACTTTCTCACTTACGGCCAATTGGCTTTTATCAATGTGTCGATGGCGATTAACCCTAACCCGGCACATGGCCATAAACCACTCTGTCGCGCAGAGAAATTCAGCAGCCAGGACCCGGGCAACTTTAATTGAGTTGTAAGGCCCACATGCGAGTGTCCGACCACAACACACCCCGAGCGCGATTCCAAATCCGAGCGCAAAGCCAGCCCAGAGAGGATTGCGAATCCGTATCTCGGCCCAAGAACTGCGTGCGTTTTTATTGTCGAATTAATAAATTACCTTGACAGTGGATCGGGACCATCCCATTGTGCCCGAGTAGCTGCATGTCCCCTGTCCCTTATGTCCTTCGAACCCCTGCCTCCTCCTTCCTGCCTTCCTTCCGCTGACGCCGTCGTTGCACATTTTTGGCACTTCCACGAGGGTTGCCCCAGTGCGATAGTCATCGGTATGGCTATATAGTCGGTGGCGCGGTGGGTCGGTCCGTCGACGATTGATAAATGCTCGGGAAGGTAGGACAGGCACGCGCCTGGAGGAGGCGAATGTGTTAATTCCCAGCCCTCAGACACGTTTGGCTGCAGTTGCAGTCGCTGGCATCATTATTTTCCTTGGGAGCAGCATCATCAGCTGCCGTTTGGGCCGGTCAAGCGAGGCCAGAGTGACCAACATCATTAGGACGAGAAGTGAAACTAAATTGAAACTCTGGACCCATCATCAGGACCTCTATATGAGCGTAATGATGATAGAGATTTTACCAATGGTTCAGGAATATATACCACAAAGTTCTACCTAGAAGCTTCTCCGGAAAAAACAAGTCATGAAGTTTACTTTTTAAATGGAGTATTGCTTCCTTAATTGGTTTATCGATGGGCAAACCTGCTGCTCCGAGCTCATTAATATTTGATACTTCAAAAGACTTCCACCTGAGGAGGCTACAGATGGCCGCATTACATAAGCTATAGCATACGGATACTCCAGTTTCAGTTAGTCCCGCGATTTGTTTGTTTTCATAGCTCGAGTGGAGCTACGACGGTCACATGCTGGGGCTGGTTTCCTTTGAAGTTGCTGCTGATCTCCTCCCGGGGGGATTTCTCATTACAAAGCACTGCCAAAAATCTGGGAATGGGGCGATAAAAACAATCGAGGGGATAGCACTCATTATCAGGCCGAAACAGGCGACTGCCTGCTGCGTATAAAATGGTAAAGGGCCGAGAAAAATTATCAACAAACCAAACAAACAACCCACGAGTGGCGTGAGCTCCCCGTAATATTCCGATACTGGGCGTCTATATATAGTATCAGCGTCAATCCGTCTAACACGGGTCCGGAGATCCCAGCGTGAGGTTTTCTCGGGCTCCGATCGCAGGCAATCAATTTGATTGCCTCAATCGGCGGCTAATTAGTGAGCGATGCTCGAGAATTATTCAAAATTTCGGTGTGCAAGATGCGATTTGTTTGATTTAACAATCAAACTGCTCAGGGATTGTATCGGATCGTATCGGATCGTTAGCTCTCCGCCGGGCATATCAATCGGCCAGATGTCGGGCGGTAGATGAAGCAATCTCCAGGTTCCCGAGTCTACATGGCAGTTAGGAGCAAAGAGAAAGCCAGACAGGACATATTCCTTCAATGTCCTTGAAGCGGAGGCCCACCAGCGACTCCTCTCGAGGTCAGACTGCACCATCAGTTCGTCCTTGGTCTCGGCACCAATCAAAGTCAAGGATGCCGCGACGCTGTGCTCCTTTTCAGTTTCCTCAATGTTTTGTACAAATATTTTCCCAATGCGTCACGCGTCGCCTGCGTCCTTGGCTTCTGTTCGAGGTCCTGTGTGTCCCATACTGGCCGGGCTCAATGCCAACTGCCTGCGCTGTCTTCGCGCTCTGTTGTGTTGACATCGGAGACATCAGGATCAGGCTATAATTGCTCCTGTCACACTTATTCGCATTGTCCCGTCGCTCTTCAATAGCAATGATGACCTCGTAAGCTGAATGAAATGGGAATTATGCATCGCAAACAGCCTGTTTATGGCCCTGAGATATAATTTTCGAATTGTCCAAGGCACTGTTAGGGCCCAGTTAACACCTTCTGTGCCAGTCGCTCCAACTGAGCTCACTCTGATTGATGGCCAGCAAAATGGAGCTGCAAATTGAGACAAGCATTTAAGGTATCTAAATAAAATAAATATTTTTTAAATATCCTATTTACTTACAGCATAACTATGATGGTTTTATAGGGTTACATAGTTAAAATATTAATAATTCAAAAATTGAATTCCTTTAAATTTTTTAAATTTTAAATAAAATAAATAAATAATAAAATAGCAAAAAAAAACGGCGGAATTGAATTTGAAGCTTCTTTGACTTATTTATGATATTTTGAATTTTTAATTTGTACAAAAAGTTGTCATATAAAAATATTGAAAAATATAGATTTAAAGTAATCAAAAATTTCCGGTTTTCTTAAAGTGAAGGAGTCATTTCCAACTCAATAAATGATATATATATTTTTAATATGTCTGCTGGAAAAATACATTTTTCCTATTTTTTTTTTAACTTTATTAATAGTCTATTTGTAAAATTGTCAACAATTTAATTTTCAAAAAAATTAAGTATATAAATTTATTAAACTTATGAACACAAGCTTTCCTATTTTTAATTAATTCATTTTAAATTAGCAATGTTATATTTTCGATTTGGATATTGATCCTACTGCAAGGTGCATAAGTATACAAACTTCAGCTAATCGAAGATACATTTCCTTTTTGTATTGATATAAACTAATGTAGATTTTAGTGATAATTTTAACAATTGAATTACAACTTAATTCGCCAGAGAATGCAGACATTTAGCAGGACTTCAGCGTAGGCCAGTCAGATCCAAGGCGTAACCTCGTAACGTTCGACGTCGTGGGATATCAACAGCTAATAAGGACGGAGTCCATTAACAATGATTGAGACGGAGGCCTCCGGGGAGTTCGGCGTAGGTCGTCAGTGCGATTCCGCTGACGAGTCGTACGCCGGGGAATCGAAGGCGCGCGCGCGCTCTCCTCGGAATTCGTCGAATTCGCTGATGGCATTGGATGGACTCGTAGGAAATCTCAGGACTCGATGTCCTCGTTGCTGGACGGGAATGAGACGAGCAGAGAGCGAGGTGGACGGTGGCCCCCTGCGGCCTGTTTTATAGTTTTATGATGTGCCAATAATATTTCCGCCTTGGAAACCAATTGCGCTGCTCGCCGGCGAAGGATACGCGGGCAATTAAGACGCTTAAGGACCCATGACACGGTGCATTTACCATCCATAAACAGTCGACTCAGCTCGGCCGAGTCGAGTCGCGCGAGCCTCGTCCTCGATTCCGAGCTCGATTCCCTCCAGCCTCTCGGCCCTCGTCCTTCAACAGGACATCATTCTAATGCGAGACACACGCGTCCTCTCGTCTCAGGTAGACCTTGATTCATCCGTGGAAATCAGAGAGATCAGAGGTGGAACGGGCTGGTTCGAGGGCGGGGGTGTTGGAAGGGATTTTGGCTCTGTTTACCCAAAACATACTTTCCTTTGGCTAACGCCCCCGTCTCGCTGAAAATTGAGCTGTAATGACAGTTCGGGTTAAGCTCAGGGTTTTTCGTTGGGTATTATGGTACTTGGTATTTTATTTTCGAAATGCTAAAGAATATATAAAAGAACGGGTTGCATAGGACTTATCATATGGCTGGTTAAGAACAAACTTGTCGATTATAAAACAATTGACGCTTCTTATTTCTACGGCTTACGATTTAAATTGTATTTAAATGACAAAGTTAACAATGATGTATATTTCATTATTAAGCTGTACACAGTATCTGTTACTGAAGTAAATAATTTAAATAATAAATAAATAAATATTTTGTAAACAATTTTGCAAAAGTGAACTTATCCACAGACCACTGCGACACCCATTAATACATATAGAAATAGTAGCGATTGTCATACTACTAGTGCTTTTATTTAACAAAAATATACACATTTTATACAGTTTTACAATATTTTTTATTTAAACAAATAGAATGAAAAAAAATATAATATTTTCAAATA
>JAEIIL010018061.1:0-12761 GCA_018905715.1 Drosophila lini
AAAAAATATCAAAAAATATCTAATAAAAATATCGCGACTTCGATATTTGGGCAAAAAAATGTCACGATATAAATATATAATTTTCAGGAAAATATATCGATATATTGATATTTTGGTATTATCAACAACTCTAGTTTTGGCCACACTATTTATTTTGTTTTCATTTTTTCGTTCGGCGGACGTGTGTCGCGGAAAAAACGCGCAAACTTAAACTAAAAACAAAAGGTTCGCTTAATAATACAACGAATAAAAGAGTGTATATATATGCAACCGAGAACAAGTGCGCCAAGTAGTTAGTGAGGTGTTTTTCCGGCAGGAGCCCTTAAAAATTACCGAAAAGAAAATGGCGGCTTAGCCAACAGTAAAGAGCCGTCGCGCAATATCAACAACGTCGACGCCGACGAGGCAAGAAACACAGCTTAAAAGAAATCAACAAAAAAGTCATTTTCGTCTGCTGGAAATTAATCTGGTTTTTATGTTTTACTCGCGCGCCGCAGACATAAAATAGAGACAACAAACAGTGCTTTGTGTGTGCGTGTGCGTGTTTTTGTGTGTTTGTTTTATGCCGTTTGCTTGTGGAAAATGCCATAAAAACGTGAAATTCATTAGGCTACAACTGCAACAATTACGACAATTTTACATTGTTTACATTTTGTGTGCCAGCTTTCGTTGCGCTCGTAATTTATTGTGATTTGTTCAGCAACAAAAAGCTGGCGGAGGCATCGTGGAGTTAATTAAAAGCCTGGAAAACTCATTTTCTGGTTGTAAAGTAAGTAAATCTCCATATTAAACTCAGTTTTCTAGCGTTTAATTTTCAAAGCTGCGCTGCTCACTTTTGTGTTTTTATTTTGATGCCACCTTCGTCCTGCGCTGCCTGCGCCGACGCCGGCGTCGGCGTCGCCATCTGTCACTTTCTGAGGGTTGCCAGCTGTTTCGCCTTTATTTAGTGCCGCCGCATCTCGGCATCTGCAGGAAATTGGGTTTCCGAAAAAGGAAACAAAGGGAATGAAAACTGAAGACAATACACGACTGCAGCTGCAGCTTATGTAATTAATAAAACCAACACGTGTCGTGGGATTTACGGCTCCTCGATTTTAAGGGCACGCGACAACTCTGGTCGTGAGAATTGGGGGGAGTTTTAAAAGCCCGCTTTGAACTAGGCGGTTATTTGTATTTTTTACATAATGCGTGCACTTTTTCCCTGGTTTTTAATTAAAATGCAAGGCATTTTGTAATTTTCTTCTTCTTTCTGGTTATTATGGCTCAGATTGCGCCATAAAACTCTCATATAAATCAATAGAAAGCGCAGCACAACGCACGCACACACTCGCAAAAGCCATAACTCACTTGCCATAATGAAACGAGTGGGAGAAAGAGAGGTGGGGATGGGGAGCGAGAGCGGGCCGCTCAATATGCAGAGATTTGTGTGGGAATCAAATGACTTGATGGTCGTTGTCTCCAATGAAGTGTTAGAACTGAGGTGGGGGGAGGTAATGGCTCCACTAGGAGATTACAGCGAGAGAGCAGCTCCAAGAGTCGGAGAATGAGAGAGAGCGCAGCTGCGTATTCTCAAATAAAGTTGCCGCAACTCGTTGGAGCCTTGGAGCTCTGGCGCTCGCTCTCTATTTCTCTCCCCAAAGTGGCTCCCCTCTCTGTGTCTCTTATTGGCCTGTGCGGCATGAAAAGTGGTTGTGCTGGCTTTTCGCGCCTGTGTGTGTGTGTTGTTTGTCTTTTCTGTGGCATTCAACGCACAGTGGGACAGCCAGATAAGAAGCTTATCCATTACAGAAATGTCACGTTCATCACTAGTTCTCTGTGCCTCCAAAATTGTTATCTAAAAGTATAAATTACAGACAAAAGTCAGTATGTAAAGTTCTCTAAGCAGTTAAAAGCAATAAGCTAAATTCACTTTTATCAATGCTAGGTTAAGAACTAGACTTTGGCTATATGGCTTATTATAAATAGCACACGCAAATATTTTCTGATTTGGTTTTTTGTTCAATCAAAATTTATACAAATTTTTCTAGTCTTGAAATAATGAGAAAATTGTTGACCGAGTTCTCCGAATTTTGCAATTCTCAGTAACTCTAAAAATATTATTAATTAAAAGATTATGAAAAGGGGTTAAGATAATATCGGAAAGCCTGTGTCTTCTGTCATTATGGAACTTTATTGTGGAAAATAGGGTTTCAAATTAAAGACAGTATTTTTCTAAGCCACCTAATTGCTCTTCAAGTCCCATCGTACCCGCTGCATTTCCAGCGTCGCCAATGGCAACCACTTTAGGGAATAAAGCCTGTGCCTGCTTATTGAAGCTACGCTTTGTTTTCCCATTTCTCTTTTCCCTTTTTCTTCATTCATTTATTAACTAACTAATTTGCCAGGCCCGAAACAAATTGCCCAGTGGAATTGTTATTGTTTCAATTGCAACAAATTGGCCGCTGAGAAAAATCGAGGCGACTCTCGCGGTGGAGCTTTGGAGCCGTGAAAGAAGAGAGAAAACAAGTTGCGCACTGGCTCTCCGCTCGCTCTCTGGCTCGCTCTCTGCTGCAACTTGGAGGACTCCAAAGTCCGGACACTATAGTACGAATCCACGGACCAGGCTTTAACGCTGGCATGCTGGAGCCGCGTTTCAATAAGCTTTGGCTTGCGGTCGTCGTCGCTTCTCTTTTTCTCCTCTCGCTCGGCTCCAATTCTTCGGTTTGGCCAACAGCAGCGGCAGCAGCAACAACAACTACAGCGACTTTTCTGCTCGGTATACGCTCGCGTGTGTTGGTGTGTGTGAGTGTGTGTTGGTGTTAACGTAAAAAGAAATTTTTGCACAGAATCGTATGAAAAATCAATTGCAATCCTTGTGAAAAGCAAAGCTAATGTGCATTTCGAGTTCCTGTCGCAGGATTTAATTGGAATCTGGCGGAAATTCAGCGATTTACAATGGTAATTTACATATTTTCTGCACAGTTGTTAAGCGATATCCTACGCATGTGTGTGCTAGTGTGTGTGGGAATTCGCGTAGTAGTGTGTGTGTGCGTAGTAGTAAGCCGCATACGAATTTTCGGCCGAAAAAGGAAAGAAGAAAGGAAAATGGGTGGTAGGCGGTGGGCGGGGCGAGCGGCAAGTGCCTAAAAAAAAGTCTCAAAAAGTTCAATGTAGCTGTAAAACGTTGAGGACTGCCCTCCATTATTCATGTCTACACCGAAAGAACTCATTTTCGGCATATTAATGTTGAAAAATGTGACCAGAATAAGAAAAATCTGTTTGATGGACGTAATTTCATTATATTCGTTATCTTTTATTATCTTTGAATATTGATAAACGATTTTAAACTTGCTTCGGTCTCAGATTTGTCTTTAAAAACATTTTTTATGGGTATTCAAATGTATGCTATGAATTTTGTATATATTTTTAGTCGCACTTTTGGAATGCTTCTTATTTATACTTTTTATATTATCTTCAAATTCAGACTTTCCTTAAAATATAGCCGAAAACATATTAAATAATTGTTTATTCGGTGATACCCTGATAGTTTAGTAATAACATTCAAAATGTTTTACAGAAAGGTCAATAATTAAGCTAATTCTATAAAAAGTATATGAATATTTTTATAAGAAGGCCAGGCCTTCAAACCAGATATCACTTCGCTGTGTATCTCTCCCACCCTCGCCTCTTTCTCCCTTGTCTTCTTCATGTCTTGTAACTGCTTTTGTCTGCACTCATTGCTCGCCTTACAACTTGTTTGCCCCTTTCTTCTTGACCAAAAATAAAAAAAGAAAAAATACAAAAAGAAGGAATTGATGGCCGCTTTTGGTTCGAGTACGAGTTCGAGTACGAGTACGAGTATATTTCTCTACGTGCCTGTCCGCCGTATTTGGTCCGTCTCTGTTTTCTGTTTCTGTTTCTGTTGGTACCCATACTATATGGCCATATGCGCAACGCAATGTCGTCTTCGTTTGCATTAACCGTTAAACTGCACGTAAGTTATCCGTACGTCTGTCCGCCTGTCCATTTTCTACCCGCCCGCCCACACTTTTGACACATCTTCAGCGCTGCATTTTCCTCCTACGAGCTTTATTCCGCTCCTCCGGAATCGTCATCAACAACAACAGCCATAAAAGGGTATCACTGGGTATGTCGGTTATACCATATAATGCGGGGAATTAAGAGTGACAACGGTATAGATAAAGATACCTGTCTGCTTAAATGCAGACAGTTTGAACTCTTGATGAATCTCCTAATTATTACCAGAAAAAATACATATATAAAATCTTTTACATTATACCAACTTTAATTAATTAATTGGGGGTGGCAATCTTTTAATGGCCAACTCCTACTTTATCAAATGGAACATGTGCGCTATTGATTTCGATTTGGGTTTGGGTTCGGATTGCCTGCCATTTAGCCATCTTTTATTCATGGGAGATTTCTTACAAGATTCAACTCAGCCAACTGTTGATAATTACCAAGGATACACTGAAAGGCAATTTAATTATAGCAATCAAAGCAACTATCGTTTTATTTCCTTCTAAGGAATAAATTAAAAAGAAATGAAATTGCTAAAAATATTGAATTTTCTTTTTTATTTGAATAAAAAGAAAGACTTGCCATGGTCGTCTTTGAAGTGTTTAAGACTATTTTAATTTCTCCTTTTTGTAAAATAAAAATAGCTTGTATTAAAAGATACTGCCCTATTAAAAGCAAGATACTTTTTGTTAACAGATACTTTCTCTGCTTGAAAGATACTTTTTCTTTCAAGAAAGGAGGATTATTTCTTTCAAAATATAGTTTGTTAGGGATGCTCAAGGATTTGTTATCTTGTAGGGTAGCAGTACAGCTCCCCCTAATGCTCGTCCTTGCTGCAGTTGCAGTTCACCTCATATAGCTGTTATGGTGCTGTTTTTGCCTGTTCTTGGCGTTTGCCTGAAACCTGAAACAAAACGCGGAGACAATGCACAAACAACTACAACTGCGGCAACACAACAACGACAACTCCCTTTTACAGGCAAAACAAGTTTCGGCTGCCTCTGGCCATTTATTGTTGCGGGAGTTACTGGCATCGCTGTTGCTGTTGCTCCTTCTGCTGCTGTGCTTTGCCGCCGCTGCTGCTTGTCTCTGCTCAGCGCTTTGCAAGATCAACATCTCGAGCTATCGACAGTCTTTGTGGCAAAGAGATGAGAAGTTTCCAAGGGGGGGCACGTTGAATGAGGGAGCAGGCAGCGAGTAAGCAGCATCATCGACACCATCTTTTGTGCGGTTGTTGTCGTTGTTGCTGGATGTTGCACGGAAAAAAAATAAATTGATGCTTCATTTGGTCTTTAATTTTAAACAAAAATAATCATAATTTTAATAATGAATGGGATATACTGCCTAATACAGCTTTATCAGTATCTAAATATCTTAGAATTATTACCAAAAAAATGTTTTGACAAGGACACACAGCTGTAAAGTCTAATGAAGGATACTAAAACTCTTTTTATATAATATTTTATAGAAATAAAATATTAAAATAGTGTATTTAGTCAGAGGCTGTACATTTATCCATATAATATTCTCTTGTTTATTTTAATTGCCACATTTTCCTCTGTGCATTTGCCGCTTTCTTTCTTTAGTTTTTTGTTTGGCTTGACAAAATATTCTACTAAGTACAAAGCCTTTTTTTTACCCCAGTCCGGGGCGTGGTAAACACGAATAAAGTACGACCGAACTTTGTCCATTGCATTTCGAGCAAAATAAAGAAACCGAGGGCCAGCCAAAGAATAAAGGAAAAAAGCGAGTGAAAGAGTGAAAAAATAAAAAACAAAATAAAATAAAACTTGTCATATGCAAAGCACCCGCAGCTGATAAATACGAAGCTGAGAGTCGGGCAAAGCCTTTTGTTGTCAATAATGAAGTGTTGGCCGACTGAGGTCGGTTAAGTACGGTGAGGGAGGAGGGAGTTCGGGGGTGTTTTCGAGATGGGGGAACGGAACCTTTCCTTCCTTTATCTATCTGGCTTAATGACACCAGCACACACTGAGCACCGTTAATAAACATGAGATTGAGATGCGCCTCATTTGATGCCTGTACTGGGCTCTCCTGTGGGTCGGTAGTGTATATATATTGGTCTATATAGTGGATCCAACTGTGCGGGGGTTGCTGCTTGAACTGGAGCTGGCCGTTCTGGTGATAGATTGGCCGTGTTACCGTTTGCCATTTTATTGCGCTCCATTTGGCTGATTACTCATGCCAGTAAACTTTAACGGCTCTCGACAGCGACAAAAACGATATGAAAGAGAAGAAAACGAGCCACTAAACGGGGCGGAAATCTGGCGAAGATTAAATACGCTTTTTCGTTCATTATTTTTCGGGTTGCAATGGCTTTTGGTTGGCTGCAGACTTTACTGTTTTTATATACAAACTCGTAAGAGGATTAAATATTTACTCAGTGATACATATTTGCAACTCTCCGAAGGCTTAATGTGTTTTTCATTTACTTTATTCGAAATGAAAAATTATTTTTACTGCAGATCTTTCTGTATATAAATTTGGCTTTTAAATCTCTATATATGGGTTAAATTAATATTTAGGTTGCTTGAAGCTTTCAATAAATGCGATGAGGTTTTTACCAGAAATATCATTTATAAATCTTAAAATGTATTTGTATCTATTTGTATATTTCTAAAGAACGTACTTAATAAAAGTAATCCCCACTTAATATCAGCAGAAGGTAATTAAACCCAATCATTTCCAGTGAAAGCTACACTCTCTCGTCAGCTTCGATTGGCTGACTTGTCAATATACTTTTCCCTTGCAAAGGGTATGAAAGATTGCGGTCATTTTGTATCTGATTTATCAGTCTCTGCCTTCCGACCGCCTCTTCCGCCCTCCCTTTTGTTGGTGGAGAGCACACCAGGCACTGGTTGTGGTGTAAACCATAATTATTTTTAGTTGCTCAGCGTTTTTGCTGCCAACTTCAAAAACCGCAACTCCGCTTCATTGTACATCTATCAATACGTGTGTATTGTGTATATGTGTGTTTGTGTATGTGCGACAATCAATAAATCTTTCAGCCTGCTTGCCGCCGAAAGCCACCCACCACCACCACCCCCTTGGTCCGACTATTTCCCTTTTGTATTTATGTGTATTTGCCAACACCCAAAAGGTCCCAAGCCTCCAATTGCATTTCCAATCAGTTTTTATATGTCGAGGCGCACAGTGAACAGTGAACACTCGCGCGAGGGGAAACGGAACCCTCTCAATGGGTTTGAAATTGATTTCGATTTTATATCCACACTTTTAATCCAAAGCTGGCATTCGCTTTGCACGAAAGACCGAGCAAGTGTTATGCTCATTACGATTACTCACCACCCACAATAACATGAGATGTAATGTGCACTGAAGAAAATCATATAACGTGGATATTATATTTGTAAATAATTGGGATTAAATATTAAAGTAAATCTGAAAGAAAACTGTAATGGGAGAAGGTTACTGGAGGTCTCGTTATAATTTTAATTTAGGAGTCATGTAAATATTAAACATAAGAATTTCTGACTTATCAATTTGAATCCTTAATCCGTTGAGTGATTCATTTAGGTAATGAAAGCCTACTTGGGAATTTTAGGTAAAATGGTTGTAAACTTTTACTCCACACTAACTTTTCTTTTCTTTGAACCTTAATAAAATTATTAAATTATGTGCGAACTATGGCTATAAAATATACCCAACTTTTTGACAAAATCTTAAGATCTTTCTGCCCAGTGTTGCATTGCCCCGTAAAAGAAATAAAATAGGAGTGTGGGCGTGCCCGTTTTCGTGTTTGCAATTAAACTTACAGCTCCTAAACAACAATGGTAACTCATAAAAAGGGGATAATGAAATGAATAAAAAAAACCCGGTGGTAAAGAGACAAAAATTTGTTCGAAAGAAACTGCAATGCCGGCCGCTTGAGAAACGGTTCAACAACATCTGGCATTTCGAAGGGGGTGGTTGCAAATATGAGGGGTGGGGAGGGAGGGCAAGGGGTTGCAGTGGGTGCAGCTTGTGTGGGCGGCCAAACAACAACATCAACAACACAATACGGCGAAAAACCGCAACCCACATTCGCCGCTGCAGCTTGATATACTACCCTACTACGCGAAAACTCCATCTGCAGCGTTGCTCTCTCTCGCTCGTACGCTCTCTCCCCTCTCTTTGGGAGAGTTTTCTCCTACTGTCTCTCTCTGGGCTTTTCGCAACGGTTGCAGTTTTTCCTCGCTTTTTTTCCGGCACGTCGCATACATAAAAATTCATTAAAAAGGCAGCTTGTAAATGAGATTTACTACTGCCACCGTTATGCGTTTTTTTTTTTGCGTTTCTCGTTCAGCTTTTGTTGGTACGCTTTTCCTGCATTTTCCTGCAACATACACACACACACACATTATACATACGTACGCCTCCGCTCGGATTATGACACCTGGATTTTCCTCCTTGGCAGCGAGTTTCCAATCGAACAGGTGGCCCCTGTTATCGATACACCTGAGCGAGCTCAGCCACTCGAAATTCACATTTTTTTTGCCTTGCTTTACTTTGTAAGCAAATTGCCAGGAAATTGCAGCCGCTCTAGCTCCTTGTTTTTCTTTTTTATTTTTTATTATTGTTTCCCCGTAAATCGGGGCGGCTTTATTATTGCACCCTGCTGTTAATGACATGTCGAGGGTCTCGTTCGTGACTTTTTGCCAGATTTCTGCGCCCGTCCGAGGGCTGTCCGTGCATTTTTCGAGTGTATTATGACGCTGCTGCTGCCGACTAGACAGCAGCTGCCCCGCCCCACCGCCACCACCCATTCCCCCCTCAAGAACCACAAAATGCAGTCAACGAACTTTGACACAGCTCGTGCTCATAGCCCTCGCCCTTTCACAGGGTCTCTCATGCCCCCGACTGTCTCTCCTGAGGCCCTCGTGTCTGCCAGCTGCTTGGAAAACTCGTCTACGGGTTGTAGGTTTTTCGGGGCATCAATGAAAGCGTATTAGGCAAAAGCTATAGATAATTTATCTTATAGATAGTATCTTTGAGATATAGGAAGTAGTCAAGTCAAGACACCATAAATGTAATTTTTTGGGTTTATTGTACTATTTTTCTCAAATTTAAATTGTTTTGTTTTTGATTGGCTTTAGTTAATTCCTTTCTTAATTTAAAGGCGAATTGCACTTCTTTGGTTGCTTAATTTTTCGTAAAAACCTTGGGAAATTTGCCCTAAAATTTTTATTTTTATAATTCTCAACTGGTTCTAACCTCCCAGTAATGAAGTGACGGTTGCCGGTCATAGGTTTAGACAGTGGCGAGCACATGGTTGTGTGTGTATATTTTGTAATATTTTATATGTGCTATTAGATGTGTGCTCTTTATGTCCTTTAATTTAATAAATTAAATCATTATATGATGTGTATTAAATATAAAAATAAAAAAATACTTAGCATTTGTTGATTAATTAGATCATTTTTGCTACCATCCTTACCTTAGGTAAGTTACCTATTATGATATTAAAGGGTACTCCCTTAGTCGCCATCTCTGGCGTTGACAAATTTTTGTGAATGAAAAGCGTAATACGAGATGCCGCGGACTAGATAGAGGGGTCTGAAGAGCGGGCACAGAAGCAGGAACATGAACGATGATGGATGCTGGGAGGAGGTGCTGGAGAGGCTGTATTGCAGTTTATTGACTCGCCGCCGCATCGCGTCGAGTAAACACAGTTGGGAGCCCTATTTTTAGAGAAAACTGTCTATGACCAATTATGCAGATTTCTTGCTTTTCTGGCACACACATCTGGCGGACACATTGGCCCCGTCAGACTCACTGCAGCATGGTACTAATTTTCTTGTGTGTTTGTTTTCCCAACAGGAGTCGGTGAAAGTACGGCCACGGCGGCCATTGGAGGCCCAGCATCATCATGCATCGTTCGCTGAAGCCGCATTCATCCACCGCACAGGTTAAGAAGGTGCAACCGCCAACGATTCCTGGGGACTCCCTGCAGGATTCACATTACTATCAACAGCAGCAGCAGCTGCATCATCATCCGCACCACCAGCCACTGATACCACTTTACCGGCTAAGCGGACCCTTGCGCCACCACCAGAATCACCAGGCGGACGATGGGATTAGCATGAGCGGGAGCAGCATTGTGTCGTCGCCCTCGCTGGAGGAGGGTGGCTTTAACCTGCCGCGGGAAACAAGCGTGGCCCTGCGCCTCAAGGATGAAGTGGGCGGCCCTGGAGTAGCGCCAAATCAGACAGCCCCAGCTGGAGCACCGCCACCGGGCGCTGGAAAGCCTGGAGGAGTTGCCATGGTGCCACCACCACCGCCCGTCTTTTGTGCCACTCTGCGCGAACCGCTCACCCACAAGGCGGCGGTTTATTATCACCAGCAGCTGGCCCTGCAGGAGGATCAGGGCATAGATCTGACCCAGTCCCCTGGCCGGGACTCGCCGGGCTCTTCCTCGGGATCCGCTGGCTCGGGATCCCGCCACAGCACCGCCAGCCTAGACTCGGGACGGGCCTCCTCCTACCTGACCGGTGTCTCCTCTTCGGGTGCCTCTATTCGAGCGCCACTCTCCTCGCCGCGCTGCAGCTCCGTGAGTTCCTGCTCCATTGGCAGCGTTGATAGGCAGCGGAACGATGAGCTCATCATTGACTGGCTGATGGAGATGAAGCACGAGGAGTACGCCCAGCTGTTTATAGCCGCTGGCTACGATCTGCCCACGATTGCGCGCATGACACCGGAGGATCTCACCGCCATTGGCATCAAGAATCCGCATCATCGGGAAAGGATTAAGCAGCGGATCGATAAGCTGCAGGTGCTGGACAATTTGCCACATTTTGTGCCGGTAAGTTTGAAGAAAGAAACAAGAGTTAAGGGAAAGAAGGTGCTATTAGCTATCACGAAATATTTCTTAAAATTTTATAAAAAGGCAGATTAAAGGCTTTACTTTTAATTTTTAATTATAAATGCTAATCTGCTGACTTCTAGAACTCTTCCAGAGTGTTCTGTAATTAAGACCAAACTTTATCTCGGCCATAAAGAGAATAGTTCCGGGAAACAACCCTATTTGTTAGCACGCCCGTAAATATTTACCTATCTAATCAGTACCAAACCAGTTTAACTCGTGATGCACTATTTGAGTACAGTAGAGCTTGACTAGGGAATACTTCAAAAATACTTACCTTAAAACTAACTACATCTTGTCTTAAATCAAGAAATATTAAGCTACTGAGAGCTAAAGCTATAAAGTTGATGGAAATTACAGGCCAACACAGTTAATTTTTTTGCCATGCCTCTGCTAACACAAATACCAGGTTTCTAAGTTAAATATAGTTTTAAAACAAGTTACAAGGATATAAATGCAATGTGATTTAAATTATCTGCTAAAAATGTCTCATAAATCATTTAAAAATACATTTTCTATTTAAAAGTTTGACTCTATGCATATAGATGCGATGACATAACAACTATTGTCCAGGCCACAGATCAGCGACTATAAACTCTAGCCTGGGATCGCATAGAGCAACTTACTTAGTCATTGTTAACACAGACACTGGCTCACTCACACACTCACACTCGACTTTAAACATGGCAAATTGCCATATTGGCATTAATTGCGACCGGCAACACCCTATTCTCTCTATCTTTCTCTTTCTCTATCCGCTTTCCGCTGTTTGCTTGTTTAGTTACCAGCTTATCTTTGATATTTCATTAAAAAAGCATTTGCAAAAATGGAAAAAAATGGGAAAAAGAGAAAGAGAAGCAGAAATAAACTTGTTTCCCAGCATTGGCGAAGGAGAAAAAGAGAACTTGAAACAGCGCCGTCAGCGGATATTTTTTTAAGTTTATTGTTAATGAAAGAATTTCATTTAATATGCGCACATTAATTCCCATCAACAATTCATTAAAAACACGCCGGCGAGCGGAGTAAATAAATACAAATTAAAAGTCCATATTCGTGGGGGATTTCGTGTGTGTGTGAGGAATCCGATGGCGCCCCTCGGTGGTGACATTAAGTTGAACTTGAAATAGCAACAGCAGCAGCACCACCACCACCAGTCGCAGTCGCAACCTGCTCCATCACGGATAATTGCCCGAGCGACCGAAGCCGATCATTAGCCAATCGATCTGACAGATCAAGGTTCCAGTCCAATGACTAAGATGATATAGCCATCCAACAACAATAACCATTCGAAGCGGACTCTCTTAGCCGTAGAAATAATTGATTTGAATGGCTTTATCGGGGGTGAACAAACTGCTGAGTGCAAAAATTGTATGGATTGAGATAGGAATCGAAATTGAATGTGTATTACTTCCGTGATTTGAGGTTTGAAATTGCATAATTACGATTTGATTATTAGCAGAAACCAGTAAAGTTGAAATGATGCAAGTAAAACAGCTAAGGGAAACATTGAATTTTGAGGAAGATATAAGCCTGAGTGAACGAAGATACAAATAGAGCTTACTGCAGTTTAAAGATACATTTAAATCTGTTAAATATTAAAAGTATCTCCAATTAATAAACCTAACTCAAGATAAAAAGCTTCTCATAAAATATCTCTCCCATTAAAGTCCCATTTTTATATTAATTTAAGGTGTTGAATCGACACTTTTATAAAAAAGACCCTCATATATTACACCTTCAACTTCCGGCTTAAAACTCGGGCATGTACTTATTCAGCAAACCTACCTCATCCACATTTAAGTGCAGTTTAAGGGGGTCTTCTCATTGGGCAACTTTTTTTTTTCAATTTTTTTTTTTTTTGCAT
>JAEIIL010018066.1:0-14768 GCA_018905715.1 Drosophila lini
GTATTATGTTAATGACTTTTACTAATCTAAATAACTTGTAAAAATATTGAATTAAATCGCAAATAAAACTTAACAGTTTAATAAATAAAATTGATCATTTCGCTTAATTACTAATGATTCTTATTTTGGTTTAAATACTTAAGTCTTTGTAAAGTTTTATTCCAAGCTTTCTCAAGCCATGCAAATGTATTTCTCAGAGCTGTACCTCCCCTTTCGTGCCTTGGCAAATTACAAAACATTTCACCGAGATGAGATGAGGTCAAAGTGGAAACTGACGCCTGCTCGGCGGCCATTGCCGCTGCTGATTCTGCCTCAGCTGAGCTGAGCTGAACTGCGGCAACGGGCATCATCATTAATCATTTTTATTTGCACGCCGCCGCATTTGTGCTGGCATTCTGGGCCGCTGGAAATGCCCAGAAGGGGGTTGGCGGCCTCTCTTAATGGGCGGACCGAGGTGGAGGTGGAGCCACCCTCGTCAAGGGCACAAATCCAGCAAGTTTGTCACATTGCCCTGACCACCCAACCGCCCAGCCACCCACTCAGCCCAGCCACCCGCCGAGGCAGTCAGCCAGTCAGCCATCATCATCATCAGCATCGGAGCAAACAACAAAATGTGGACAGTAAATTGTAAACGTCATAATGTAGAGAGCGAGCGGCAGCAACAACATGAACAACGTTGACGGCAACTGTATAAATTATTACATTGTGTACTCTTAGCGCACATAAAAATACATTAATAAATTTTATTTATGTGTACTCGTTGGTGGAATACATTGCGCACCATTCTTTACAACATCTTCCCCTCCAATTCACCCTTATAATTTCCGCTATTCCAGCATGTTCATCATGGTACTCTAAGCAGATCTGAATAGATGAGGTAAATACTAAGCGAAACGAGAAATATTTTTTAAGATTTAAGATCATAGAAATATATAACATATTCAAAAACTTGTCTTTACTTTAATAAGACAATCTTTGCCTTAAAATATTAAAAACATTGTATAATAGGTGTAGAATCATATATAAACACATGACAATTTCTAAAAAACGATATATTTTATTTTTAAATTCTTACTTTGAGAATATAATCCCATAAAATTGATTATATTAAAATATTTAAAAATCACTTTTATTTTGTTTTTTTTTTACAATAATAAATTGGATAGCTCTTGCGTTTCTCGCAGTGGACTTTCATTAATAACTTGTACATAAAGTCTCATTCTCATTTCATATTTTTTGACATTTGTTAAATCAAATAAATGTATTCGATTTCGTTTTGGTTTCGTTCTATATGTGCACAAGCTCATATATAACATTGTTTTTTTTTTTTTTTTTTTTCTGTTTCAATTTTGCTGTTTGAGTTTATTTGTTTGTTTTCCATTCATGCGAATGCAAATTTGGTAATTGTCTCTGAGGCCAACTCATTCTCTAAATTTTATATATTTTTTTAAGTTTCTTTTTTCGTTATTTATCTGAGTGAGAGTTTTTATTTTTATTTTATGGCAAGCTGCGTTTAAGTCGCATACATATTTACATCCAAAATGTGAGTTATGCATTTGAGAAACGATTTATTGTTCTAATGAATTGATTTTTATTTAATTAGATAATTGACTAGATTACATCACTTGTAGATAGAAATCCTCAAAGCCAAAACGTCTATTCATATTCATATTCTAGAATGGAATGTATAATAAAAGTTAGATACATATGTTTCTTAGGTGCCTTTTTTAGACTCACTTTCTGGTATTTATATGTATTTGTTAGTTTTGTTTAAATGGGAATCTTTAAGATAAAATCTATTTCATAATTGTGATATACAGATTATAATTATTATTGTTTCCATGACACCTATAAAGGTAATTAAATTGGTCTTAAAATGTGTCTGTACTTGCAATCGCTTGCGTAGAAACGATTTGCTCCGGAATATTACCTTACATAGTTAACTTTGACTTACACAATTAATATTAGTCCCATTAGTCCCTAAGTAACACTCTAAAACCTCTTGGAAATACTAGCTGTAAAATAAGGTATTCTAGAAAAAGGTTAGAGTTTCCTTAGTTCCCTGCTCAGTTGTTCATCATACGTGAAGCTTATACAGAAATCCATAATCAATATCTAGGGCCACGCGCATAAATCTCTCAAACAAAACTTTTCCTTTTGCCTGGAACACCCATCCATCCATCCATCCGTCCGTCCGACCGGTTGTCTATCGTTATTCCTTTTAGCCTGTTAGGGCTATTCAATCTGGGACTGCGTGGAAAGGCCATTAAATTGATATATGCACGCCGGCCGCCTAATGATTGCCGAATTTCTAATTATACGCATAAGAAATTATATCTGTCAATAAATTTGCCACTGTGCTGGAGCCGACTGCCGGGAGAGCCGAGCTCCGGGGGTGGCGACGGCGGCTCCGGGAGTGGGGGAGTGAAAAAGGACCCAAAAGAAATCAGCAGAGGCCATAACTCACTCGCACACAGAGCCACGCACACTCGCCTTCAGATAGACAGGACGTCTTGCCTCGGCGTAAATCCTTCTACAGCTGACAACGGGAATGGCTCGCTCAGTGCTTATATAAATGATGAGTCCAAGAGTCCAGGCCGAGTCCGAATTCGAATCCGAATCCAAGTCCGAGGCGGAGCCGAGGGGAATAATGACCTAGGCAAGGGCGGAGCAGGAAATATTTGGCCGAATGACGCATAAAACAAATCCAAGGAGCCCAAAGCCCAAAACCCCAAGGGTTGCTGTTGACTTGACGGACCTGACTTGATGAAGGAGGGTGAACGGCCGGAAGGGGATGTCTCTGGTCTCTGGTCTGTGGTGCCGGGAGGGGAGGAGCTTGCCGGCTGGCTCGTCATCATTATCATCAGCGGCAGTCATCATGGCCAAGACGAAAAGTCTTTTTCGCCAACTCGAAGACATTGGCAAGGAGCAAGACGAAGGGCTCTAGGAGGCGGGGAAACAGGAGGAACAGGAGTACGGGCCACACCAGCGCCGGCCCCATATATTTTCGCTCGTCTGACATTAACGGCTGCTATCGCAGAATGGAGCTATGCCCAGAGCTCTGCCAAGCTGGCATCATTACTGGCACTCCACGATTTATTGACGAGCAGGCCAAAGCAAACCAAACCAACAAAACAGGACAGAACAGAACAGGGCGGAGGGAGGCGAGCTGGCTGAGCAGCCGAAAATTTAGAATCGTCTTCTTGGCTAGGACAGCGCAAAAAGGATTGGCGAGGGGTGGGTGTGGGTGCCATGGGTGTGGCCGGGTCTCCAACTCGGCCCCAAACTAAGCCCCATTAGTTTCTATGGCCCATTCCGTTGACTTGCCGCCTTGGCCTCCCAGGCAGTCAACGCAAGATGACGTTGTCGTTGGCGCTTGACGGCTCCTTGAGGTTTGTTGATTCAGGAAAAATGCCTCAATATCAAAGTTTGACGCTTTGTTCTTAACCAAATTGCATATTAGATGGCAGACCCGGGCTTAAATTGGATAGAACTGGGGCCAACCTTCTTGATTGCTGTGGCAGAAGCGCGGTATTACTTGGAGTCATCTAACTTAAATATCATTTCTGAAAGCCCCCTCTGGTTTATGAAAGAATGTTAAAGCGTTGTTCTTAAAATATATAAATATATTTTAAGGTCAGGTCCCTCTTATACAAAGTTTGGATATGAAAAGTATTTATACGCAAAACAAAAAGCAATGACACCCGATTAACACCATAATGATTGCTTTTTTGGCATACTGGGAAACATTTTTTGGATAGACCCCGACAACAACAATTTTTGTCCTTCGAGCCGGATTTCTGAGGGACACACCCGCTCGTCAGAGACTTTGCCAAGGATTCAAAGGTGCGAATGGAAGGGATTAATTAAAACCCGGACACTGAACGATATTGATCAGTTATCTAACAGGCAGGGAAACGACATACCTCCTCATGCTTCTGGTAGGAGCTGAATTCTTCAACCAGCTATATTAAAAAAAAAACACCAGATGTAACAGTAACTACGTAAATAAGTTATTTAATTGAAAATATTATTTCACTCGTAATATCTCCTGAATAAATAAACCTATGTATCGGCCATAAGATCACCTTCTCTGGCTGCCCTTCTCTGACTGCTTCCAAGTCGGAAATTTTACTGAAATAGAGGTAGCCCACAAAACTTTGCCAATTTCCGCTTCCATCTGACGGCTTCACATGCAGCCAGTAAGCAAACATCCTTGAGCTGATGATTCATATGCTAAAGCAGCTCCGCAGCGTGCCAAACAGTCGCGTCCCTGCCCCGTCCCCCAACTAAGCTATCTCTAATGCCAAACGATGCTGTGTGCCTGCATCCTGCTCCGTGCCGGCCCAGCCGCGATTTCCCTCCGTACAACCATTCATTTGCTTGAGCGCGCCTTCGGCATATTTTTAATTGCCTAATTTTGCGACTTGAGTGATGGGCCCACTGAACGCTCCGAGGGTTGATGCCGCTCCTGCCTGCCTGCTTGGCTGCTTGCGCTGCTTCAAATGCTGTCATTCAGCTTGATAAACGCCCGCTTGCCGCCGTTTGGCATTTGAAAATTGTCGCCAAAAACATCCACCGAACCCTCACATCCACTCCGGCACACTGGCAAGTGACTTCATTTGCCGGCGCTGAAATATTTCACCGCCAGTGGCTCCTGCTCCGCTGTCCCAATCCCACTTCCACAACACCCACCATCCACTCACCAGAATTTGGACCCGGCATTGTCACCATCAACAGTGCTCGCGGCAAATTATGGGACAATATTTTAGGCTAATGTTAATGTTTTCCCAAAAATTTTCTCATTGTGCCAAGGAGGCAGCCACTTCCCCTCTCCCTCGCCGCGCCACCGCCCCATTAGACACTCCTTGCCTCTGGCCAAAATCCGTTAAATTATTGAGCTGAAGGTACTTTTCAATGCGGTTCGCTGGCTTGGGTTACTCGACTACACTTTCCAGACTGAGCCACAGAGTTTGGGGTTAAATGAGCAGCGACACTTTGGCCGTTCCTGTTGTTGCCTGGCCGGGGGTATTCTTTATTTTCGTTTGGCATTGCACAACTCAGGTTCCCTTGTTAAATGTTTCGGAAATGTTGCTCCGAAATGAATGAACCCGAGAACCCAAGGAGAAGGAAGCCGCACCGCGAATGAATTAGACCAGTGGAGAAACACAAATTTTCCAGCGGGTTAGATTAGCAGATCAAGAGTGTGGATAGTCCAGTGAGGAACTGCTATATTTAATGAAACATGCATAAGCGGCGGAACGGCGTCCTTAAAGGAACACAACTATTAACTCAAGAAAGTCTTATCCGAAACGCTTTACCCATCTTTGCAGGTGGAATGGTATCCACAATGTATCAGGATGCGACCAGAGTTAAACACAAATCATATAAATAAGAAAAGCAGCACAGAAATTCGAAGAATTCCCTTAATAAGGGAAATAAACTAAGATCAAGTACTTCATTTCATGTCAACTTGAAACAAAAACAATCAAGTGTTTATGCGCATTGCGCAACGCCAAATGGTGTATATTTAAGAAAAATATACTTTAAAGTTAAACTACTTTCGACAGTAGTTTGCCTTTCGTCCTTCTATAACTAGCACATCCTGTAACCATCATGACTGGCTGCCCAATCCTTTCATAAGCACCAAACACTCGTGCCTTAGTTCTGGAGTGAGGAAATGCAATCAGCCCACCCACTCATCAGTCTTCAGTCTGTCTTGGGCACACCTAAGAGATAAAGAAAGCCACAGAAAAACCCCCGAAAAGAAGAGAAATGCCGGGCAAAACCTCTAAATCTTCTTGGCTACGCTCGTCCAGGAGCGAGCCCTGTTGCAATTTATTTCTCCCCCAGCCATTTTTGCAACGTTCGCCTTGTCTCGGCCACCATAAAACACTTTAATAGTTCTCTTATGCCAACCCCGAAGACCGACTCACACCGCCACACACACCCACTTCCCCGCCAGCACAAACAAAAGCCTATACTGACTGACGTCTACCAATATTTTCATTATTTGCTCCTGCGAGCTGCTTCGCTGCCGCCGCCTTGAAACTCGATGCTCGAAAAGCTCGCGGTTTTAAATTATGGCAAGGCTGTCACTTAAATGGCGCCCAACGCAGATCCCTGCCCGCGTCTACATCAGCCGTTGGCAATCCGACTCAATTGTTTTTGTAGCCTCTCTTCCGCTCCTTGGAGCTTTCTTTGTCCTTAATTTAAGGCCAGACAGCCGAGTTAACTTTTTTAATGATTTCAGCCATAAGCCTTGGGGACTAATTCTCGGGAAGAGAGCAGGAGAGCGGCCGCCATATGCCGGGAGAAGCAACAAATTAACCCCGTTCACCTGCAGGTCGTCGCTCAACCCTTAACCTTAACCCCCTCCTGGCCAACGACCCGCCCCGCCTCGGCATCTTAACCGCTTCAACACTTTGATTTGATTTTGTTCCTTTTTTCGAGTGGCTTTCGCGTTTTTAACGCACGTTTAATCAATTGCCAGAAAACCCCCACATTCGCCCCGCCGAAACCTGCGCGAAGACGTGCGCGTGGCAGGCCCACCAACACCCAACATCCACCACCCAACCATCCCACAGCCTACAGCCTCCCGACCTTGTCACATGACACCTGCAACCTTTTTCGCGTCGATTTCCGTTTCCGTTTCGCCGCCGTCGAGGTTGGTAAAACTTTTTCGGTGGCTTTTTTCGTTTTTCCGGATGGGGTGGATGCGGATTGAATGGGATTTACCTCTGCCTCTTGGCACACGAAAATGTTTGATGCCTTTTGATCTTCGATTCTGCTGTTGTTGTGGACTTGGCGTGTTTTTAATTTAAATCCCGCTCCCGTCAGCGTAATACGACAAAAAATTCAACGCCATGTTTGATGTTAAATTTTATTAAAAGGATTTTGTTTGTGTTGTTGCTCCGGCGAACGTTCATATCTGTTGATTCTGCTCAGTCCGCAGACTGCTGCTGTTTTCGCTGTCGGTGTTTTGTCAGAATCCAATTAAAATTAACCGCCGGCAATTGTTTGTCAAAAATATTTAAGACATAAAACAAAATCCAAAACCCACACTGAACGCAAAAACAAAAAAACGAAAACAGTAACAGAAAACAGGTGCATGGAGCGGCGAAAATTGAACGCAAAAAGGTTTTATTTAGAAAATATTTATCATTGTATTACAGAGTTCTTGGTGATACAAGTGGATTTTGGCTGAAGTTAATTTTACCAAGTTTATAAGAAATTAAGCAATATGTACATTTAAATCCTTTGTACAATACAATCCTAGGAAAATTTTAAAAAATAAAAGAATATTCTTGTAATTTAAGCTCCAAGCTTATAAGCTTAACTTACATACGTTATAATCCAATTACAGGTAGGGTAGGGTACCTTCTAGTCGGAGCACTAAACTGAACAAAATAGTTTCTTAGTGGGTAGGTATGGTAACAAGACTGATACATATTATATAAGCAAAGACCAACAAATAATTTTCCTAGTAGTAAGGGCCTCTTACCATCTCACTGTTGAAATTTTTCAGGCAGATAAGGTCACGGTTAAGAAACATAACATAAAGCCATATTAACTTACGCTCCTGTTAAACGCGAAGTTAAGTTAACCAGGCTATTTTTACCTAGTGCTAGCGCAGTACATGCGATCCGACAATTGTACCTGAGCTTTGCCTTCGTCGGACTGATGGCTAGTTGAGATTCTAACAGGCCCTAAATCAAAGGAAACTAATTTCTGGCATATATTTCACATAGGTTCCTCCTGGACTCAACAGTACGCAATCTCAATAGTATGTAGAAACTAAAACAATTCAAATTACCCCCGAGAAACAAACAAAGGATTTATCCGAAATTCGTCACAGGCTAGTTCGGCTCACTTTCACTTCGGTAGCCCTTTAGTCTGACATAATTTCAACCTTTTTATTGTCCTGATGGACCCAGTGATTTACGAGGGAAAGCGGAAAGACAAGCCCGGGAAACAGACGGATCACAAAAGGAGCCAACTGTAAAACAACTCTAGGACAGGCCCTAAGCCCGTGTGTCAAACCAATTCCTGGTGATGGACTGCAACTGCATCGAAAGTGAAATTGTGCAGGCCATAAATCAGTTCGGTGCCCGTAGAGCGCCTCATTGTTGCCCATCGGATACGGGATGCAAATGTTGCACTGTTATGCCAACACACGTTCCTTGGCGGGGAGTCGTCGGGAAAATATTTTGACACTGAGGCAGTTGCCGGGAAAATCGCATTTGCCAACATTACGTAGGCCCCTCTGATGGATTAGTGCGGATTACCTTGCCTCGCAGGCGTCGATCCGGGGCAGCGGCAGTTGTGGCAGGTAGCTGATATCAGTGCGACTTCGCAGCATTCCTTCGTGTGCGTAATTAATTTCTGACTTTCTGCAGAGCCCTGCCCCCGAAAGGGCGGTGTTGCACCGCCGCAATTTTCAGGTAATTCGATAATTGAACTCACTATACAAGATGATTTGAATTGGGAACAAGGATTTGTTACAGCTTGTACTTTTAGCATTGGTTCGTACCATTTTTACAACTTTATTGAGTGCAAAACTGGCGGCCAAATGTAGTGCAAATGTATGCACAGCCAATTGTTAGATCACCACCGCAATATTCGGTGCGACGAGGCAATGAGTTTGTTGCTATAATTTACTTTATGGCCGCGTGCAGATCGGAGAGCAAAGATTTTGAATTCAAGCGGCAGGCAATCGTTGGCCAATGGCTGCCAATGCCATAAACAAAACGTTGACTGAGCCAAAGCCCCAACACATGCAACGTGCAGCAAGCAGCCAGCAGCAATCGCAGCGAGGCAACAGCCACAAGTGGCGGGGGCAACAAGGCAGCAAAGGCATTCTCAACATGAGCAGCTGATATTTCACATAAACGACATAAGCACGGCGAAGAGTCCTGGGCCAGGCGATGACCGTCTGCGCCGCGACTGTTGCGAAGGTGTAGTCAGCAGCAGCAACAGTGGCAGTTGCAGCAGCAGCAGCAGAATCAAAAGCAAATGCAAAAGCATCTCGGCAGCATGCAACAATCGCCAGCGGTTGGACAACAAAGCCTCTGCAGGAGGAGGCCGGGCGGGGGACGCCATTGCCACCACGTCCGAAACTGCAGTTGGCAAACAGTCGCAGAGCTCGAGGAGCAAATATATCAAATGCGATCGATCGCCAATGTCGGAGGCTGTTGCAGCCTCGGCCCAACGTGAAGGTGAAAATCGGGATGCGGTGAATGTGGAATACTCTGCGTTCCTCCTCAATATTTGGAAGAATACGATTTTTATAAGAACTTCAGACTGGACTTTCTTTTGATGAGAAAGTTTATTTGTATTAGGATAATAATTAATTTACAATGAATATGTTTTCAATTATTTGTAATAATATATAGGCACAGTACACTTAAGGATGAATTAATAAAACAGAGAATGAAATATTATATCACAGTATCACATATTTAAATAGTTTGTCTTCCAACTGACAACAGTACAATGCCGCAATACCCTTCCCAATACCGATATCGCGACCAGTCAGCAATGTAAATCCAATTTGATCGGTGCCGAACGCTTTTTGTTCAACGCGCTGCGACCGAGCGATGTTGATGGCCTCGAAGTGCAGGCAAAACAGTCGGACGGCAGCAAAAACTTGCAGCTCCTCCGAGAGATTTGAGATCTGGTCGTTGTCGTCATGGCTGTGCGGATCGAGGAGTTGCCGGTTTGGTTCTGTGCTCCTTGCTTCCCGATGCCGAGTGGCAGAGGCAGAGGCAGTGGCAGTGGGCCCTCAAAACTTTGAACTGCCACGCCGACGACTGCGGACTTGTGCCGGCTTTCAGCTCGGCCTGGCCATCAAAGGACGGACGGAGACAGCAGCACTGCATACGTTTGGCATACTATATAGGCATTCGTGTTTCAGGCCCCGATCAACTTTTACAAGTCCAAAACGGAATGGCGACACTTTTTCTTACGCTTTGGTCATTGTACAGCAGCCTTTGGGCCGAGATCTTCGGACAGATACCCGGAAGATGTCCGCTTCAAATAGAGGATTGGGCTGCCGTGGAATTAGTATGTGGAAGCGGCTGCAGCTGCCGGCCACGAGGCAGCTATCCTAGCAATCTCTGGAGCTATTCAGAGCTAATAAACAGATTCATCATTCGATCGGCTCGATGGCAAGAGTGGAGTCCAATTTACAAGTTTCTTCAGTTAAACCTTGGTCTCTCTTTGTCGTAAATACTAGTCCCAAGAAGTGACTGGGCTCCAAATCAGACAACGAGAAATGATTTCTATGGGGGAAGGCAATGTTAAAATTCGTCAATAGTATCATTTTGAATTAATTCCATATATTAAACTCCGATCCCAATAATGGTGGGTAAGCTCGTGCTTAGTTACGTTTTCTATGTTGCTGCGGCAGCTTAAGTTTTTTATACCAAACCATGTTTTTACTCAATTTTAAGGAAACAATTTTTTTATTTTTTTTTTTTAAAGCACAGTACTACTTGGACTTAATAAAATAATAGAAATGCTTGAATACGTTCATCTTCGACTTACTAATTTTATTACTGAGCTTTATAAAGAGAGAGAACTATGATTACCTAGCCTTGTTTAATCGTTGAACTTGTTGCATTACATCGTAGGTATAAAATAAAAACAAGTTACAAAAAAAACATGTTCTATTACTTGAACCTTCATTCCTATGGCAGCTATACTATATAAATCTATATATTTTAAATCTGAGAAAGTAAGAGTAGAGATGCTCAGCATCTGTTTCTGTTACTTGGCAACCTTAAAAATATCTCTTGAGAAACTAGATAACTAAGGTATGATTTCCAAACAAATTATTTTCACTAATCACATTGTCACATGGCCCTGCTGACAATTCCTTAGCAGTTTTTTCGAGCTCGTTCCTTTTTGCCTCGAGAGGCTGTGAAACAAACTCATTACGCAGGCTGGTTGCGGCAAATAAGTGGCACGATCTTTATCAGCGTTTCCACCAAACTCCGCTCAACTGATAAAATATTTAAAAAACTACTCTGCCCCTGGGATGCCTGAGCCGATGACAGCGGCCAGAATCGAGAGCCCGGGTCGGCAGCAAAAACTAGCCACTTTGTGCTCTCCGTTGGCAATGCGATTGCTTCGTGAATCGATCGCATCAAAAGAGCCAAAAACAATGGACGAGCTGCTCTGGGCCAGCTTCTGCATCGTCTCCTGCCCGGCCAGGCAAAGGCCAAGCCAGCGAGTGACAGACAGACAGAGAACACAAGCCCAAAATTCCAGAGCAAAGACTCCAATAAATATCGTTAAATGCGCACGCGTGCGAGGAGCAGCCGCTGCGGCTGGGACCCTGACTCCTCCTGATCTCCATCCCCATCGCGGGCCTCGTCCTCGCAGCCGTTGTCGCGCTGTCGTTGTCGAGGATCGAACAGCGATCGGGTGATGCGGACTTTCGGCAGTGACTGTGCTGGCCGGGCCGGAGGACCAGCTACTAACTCAGTTACCACCAGGCAATTGCGATGGACATCTCTCTTGCTACCTCTCCCTGTCGCTCTCGTATTCCGTTTTATTTGGTCTCAATCGATCGGGTTACTCGGAGCCCTGCCTAGAGATGGTCTCGTGAGATACTAACTCGTGCTGAAGTTAAGTTTTATTTTTAATCTTTCCCTAGGGGTACTTCAATAGAGGATATCTGTGAACAGATCCGCAGTTTAAGAGCACTTTATAAGATTTTTTAGGATCTAAACTCATATATCAGTAAAAATGATTATTTAAACTAACTGCGGAAATTAAATTTAAACTATTTTTATAATTATATATAATATAAAAACGTAGTATTTAAGAAGTGTTTAGTCTTGAATCTTTTAAGCAAGTTTGCCCTCCTCTAGGGGCCATACTCAAAGCCTGGAGTATAATGCAACTCCCTAACAAGCTGATGAGACAAGAACGCGCGCGCTTAACAAATTCCAAAATGTCAGCGAAAAAATCACATTGTGCGCCATTATTTTTCTCCCTCGTGCAATGGCATCTGGAACAGGCTGGAGCTGGAGTTGGACAAAAGATGTCCCTGCCTGTAGCTCCACTTCCAGCTAATGCAATGCAGTGTCGTCGTGCCTCATAAGCTATAAATAAGGGCACCTACTCCTGACGTTGCTGGCCAAAAATGTCACAGCCAGCAGCGAACAGCGATGCCGGGCGAGATCTTCAATATTATGGATGGGAAATCCGAAAGGGGTTCTGAAATGATGGGACAATACACAGGACCTGAGATCTTCCCAGTGCACAATGGATAAATCAAGGCACTGGATAAGTCAGGCTTATGAAGCATGGCAGCAGAAGGCAAGAAGGGCAAGCCTTTTCTTTAGTATATTTTCTAAATTATACATAATATGTAACTTGTATTGAACTTGGCCGAAGTTTAATAGGGATCACCTTTTCTTATATTAAAAAACATTAACAAATCATACCGTTTAGAAATGAATACACTCTATAAATCAATGTTGTGTTCCTTTACTATTCCAATCAATAACCTAGATCATTCGTTTGCAAAAAAAAAAAAAACACAAGGATAAACGTATTCTTAAGGATTCTACAATATTATTGATCCTGGTGTAGATAGGTGTCTCCTTTCTTCTCCAAGTCTTTAAACATTTCCTGTCGATAAAAGGACTGTACCCTTGTGTTCGACTATCACATCGCGATTATTTTGAATGATATATGTATAAGCCCAAACAAACTACTGTGCTTATCCAAATCATATCAAATTTCATACAAATTAATTTTTCTTCAGCTTCTGTTGCCTGTTGCGAATTCTCCGTTCAAGCGGGGCTCAGTTCAGTGCTCAGTTCCAAAAACTCAGTGAACCAAATTAAGTCGAACATATGTCTGGGAAACAAATTTGAAATGCCGCCACAGCAGCGGCCACAAAGCAAAAACAATAAAATTAGTAGTAAGAGTGAAAGGCAAATCAGATGAAGAAGTTCCTTAATACCCATGAATCTTCATCTCCGGTCGGGGCCCCGGAATCGGATCAACTCGACTGGAGTTGAGTCTTGTCTTCCAGACGAACTGACATTCAAATTAAATTGGATTAGCAGCGTTCCCTTGTCAATCTTCCCGAAAAGAGAAGACGAGCGAGCGAGGGGCAGCGGGTGAATTTCGCCCCGAAACTAAGAAGAAACTGCAGAAAAGCCCGCAACGGAGCGGAGAATTCTGCGCAAATCTCATTTGGACTGACAGTGACATATTTTGTGACAGCTGATGGAATATGCTTTGGAGTTGGGTCCCTCCAAAGGCCCCTGATCCATCAAGCCCGCAGCGCGAACTTTGCAGTGTCAACTTTATACTGGAAGCTGATGTGTCGGCACCATTTGATCGCATCGCATCGGATCGCATCACGCGGCAGCATCGCACCGAACTAATCCTTTTCGCGATGACTTGACAGCAGCTGTGTTCTTGAATTTCGCGGTGCCATCAATCAAGGCGGATCGGGTGCTGGCCACGTAGGCCGAGTGCTATCCGTGCTGGATCCGCTCCTTCTGTTCTCGTCGCGCTAATTAGTCACCCGGCCATTCAGTCAGTCAGTCGGACGACTGATATAAAATTCTCGTTCGAGCTGCTACCGCGAAAGCTACGGCTCTCTCTCTCTAGAGGCTCGTACTTAGCCAAGTCCAACGATCAATCAATGATGATTAATGCAAATGCAAGGTCAACAAATTGCACAATCTTGCGCTTTCATGTACTGGGAGAATTTTAATTGGTGCATTAAAATGGAGCTTAAAATATGGGAAATAATGTTCTAATAACAAAGGGCGATTTTGAATTTTCAACTAAGAACGTGCACTTGCTTTTCATAGCCACACAAAGGATTTAAACAAACATTTTTTTAGATTATTTTTATATTGTAGTTATTGTGCGGAATTTACGACTGATTAGATAAGTAATTTTAATTATTATTACATTTTCTATATATTTCTCTGTGTGCAATCGTCTTTCCGCAGTATCCAACATTTTTTTCGCAATCGCCACACACATCAATCATTCATTAGCAGCTCAAGCTGTCAGGTTTTGTCGCTCAGGCCGTGATGCGTGATTATAAATCGTGAGATCGCTAGGTGCTGTCGGTTCGATTGCACTTTTGATGGAGCTCAGAGCCCCGGAACCCCCTACCCCAACCAATATGTAATCCTTCCTTCTTTCTCTGCAGTCACTCCAATCATTTTGTGCACTTGATTTGATGCCACGTCCAGGTCGAAGAGACCATCAACTGGGACGCTCATGTGGCAATTGCAATTAGCAAGGCGTACTCGACTGACTTTAAAATAGGTTTTGATAATTAATTAATCAATTAATTTGATAATTGACTGGGCAGTTTGTCGGCATCCTCCTCGGCTGGTGGGGTTTTCATTGGAGACTTTATAAGGTTGCTCTAGATCGAACTTCCTGAAAGCTTATTTAAATCGAAAATGGTGAAATGGAACTAAATCATATGATATTTATGTTTCGTCATAACATTTCATCTTCGTTTTTTTCAGGAACATGAAATGCTTACTGTATCATAAACTACCATACAGGGAAAACATATATTGATCTAATTACAATCTTGAAAATACACTAACAAGGATTGAAGTAAGTTTAATATGTGTCCATATCGCCGTGCATTAATCTGAATAAAAACATTAAGAGGTTGGAATGATATTAATATTATTTACATAGCTAAAATATATAGTCATGTATACCCTCACATACCCTCACTTATTAGAATAAGATAATGTTAA
>JAEIIL010018072.1:0-26919 GCA_018905715.1 Drosophila lini
CCTAAATATTCTGCTTGTTATATAGGCATAATATTTGGGGAAACAAATTTGAATTTCTCCCCGCAGATTTCACACTAGAATGTTTGCTTATCATCATTCTGCTCTCTGCTCACCACAAAACTATCTCTCAATTGAGGCTTGTGTATTTATAAATTTTTGTATTTTGTATTTTGTCTATTTTTGTGTATGCGCCTCCTCTCGCTCCATTATTTTATTTATTTTCAACGCATATTTTGATGCCATTGACGCGTGCGGAGTGGCATGTTATTATTGTTATTCCTTTTTTTGTATTTCGAGGCTGTCGCTGCTGTTGACGCTGTCAATTTTAGTGTCGTTCATGCGGTTCAATGGGTTTAAACCATCTGACGTATGCAAATGCAAATGGCCAAAGAAGGATGAGTCCAGTGGGAGGATGAGTTTAAATTTAATACGAAAATATATCTCAGAAGTTAAAGCTTTGCTCTCTCTCTTCCCCCTGTTTTTTTAATCTGAACTAATTTCGAGCCACGCGTCTGGCGTTTGCCAATCGTTTTTGGGGAATCTCTTTTGAAGCTAATTAACGGACACTCGGCGAGCATGTTTCCCCGGCAATTGAACGAACGCCATGGGCCGTGAGCTCATCCACTCGACACTCGAAGTGAAGACGCATTCCGCGGTAACAAAAATCCAAGTTACTCAATTAAAGCCAAGCGGAGCCGAGCAAATCAAATTAGGGGCAAACACGTTTACCGTTTTTTCACTCCACCATGCTCCGCTCCTCTCCGGGAATCGCCGCTGCGCCGCTGCTGTTAGTGGAGCGAGATCTCGGTCCGCGGCAATTATGGCGACACTCATACGCCGTGTGTGCCGTACGCGTTTATCTCAATTTGCGAAATACGCAGATACAATTAGATATAGGCCCACAGATAGTATATCCAGACAATGTGTGTGGGCCTATCGCGGCAGCCAGTCGCGTGTGTTAACATCGTTCCTAATTAAGGCCCCCGCCACCGCTACCCTCTGCCAATTGAAACAGAATCAAGGGAGCGGAGCGGCTCTCCGTTTAGGGGTTAATGTACCTCCAATTAATTTTACACTTAGCCTTTACCTTACCCCGACTTGACTTGACTGGGATATGACCTCTTGAGTGGACCAAAATAATGGCAAATTAATCGCCTCGCCTGTCATATTGCCTCGCATTAGGATCGATCCGAGGAGACCTAGCCCCAAAAACGCTTGGATTTCTCGGCTGTTGGCCCGACGGAGAGTAAACAATTGTAAATTGCTGAACGACATTTGTCTGCCTTCGCTCTGGTTCTTGTTTGTGGCCATAGCTGTCGGCCACGTTCCTTAATTACCTGACTTACCTGACCGCAACTCCTTCTCTTTCGCCCCCATCCTCCTCTTGGTTTTACAGGGCAAATAATTATTTGCATTAACATTAACATTGGAGCATGACTCTGCACTTTGCTGAACCCACAAGACTGTCCTGACAGATAAACCAACAGAGTTAACAGGCAGAGAGGGGGAAAGAGAGGTCCTTAAATAGGTTGGCATTAAATATGACGAAAGATTAATTGATTGAAAAGACTTTTATCACATTTAAATTGTTTATAAACTCACATAAACTCTTTGACGAATTTATATTTTCTTTTTTTATCGCAACTCTCTATTTAGTTTTAATATTTACAAATTAATTACGCCGGAATTGCACGCAGAAATTAACTATTTAAAGTGTAATTATTTACCTGGGGTTTCTACTAAAAAAACACATATATTGAAAAAAATTTTACATATAAAATGAAATGAATAATCTTTACTTTAACCTAAAAACCAGTTAACAAAGTGTTTTATTTGTATATATAATAAATATAGTTTGGTTTTGCCTGCACACTTAATTTAATTTTCTGCAAATGAACAGCTGAAAAAAATATAGTATGAAAATGCCCTTCAAAAACCACAAAGCTTATAATATAATATTCGTGATGTAATTGTAAATCAACTTTAAAAATCATCTGCATTCAAATATGTATAAATAATGTGCAAAACAAAAAATGCACAATATTTCACCGCAGAATGCAATCAATGAGAATTACCGCAATTTTCCTCTTTTCCACTAATATGAAAATGAATTAAAATGTATTTTATCATTTAATGGCACTCAATAAAAACAAAAACAAAAAAGACGAAAAAAAATAAAGAGCTGTGTGGCCCCGACATTTTTGGAGAGCGGCAGAAAGCCAATGCCACAAATGCCGTAACACTTGGTACTACCATAACCCACACATCGGGCTTCCAAGCTCGCCCTAACCCGTAACCCGGTCCCCGTACCCCCTTCCCCAATCGGCCAGCATTTCGCCTTTTGACTGACACCGACGCCCCCGCGTTAAAATCGGAGCAAAATAAACACACGTGTGAACATGAATTGAATGGCTGGCCAAGAGATGCGCTGCAGATACATCTACAGATACAGATACGAATAAATAGGGAGCCGCCGCAGATACACCCTGGCAAACAGTTGAGATACAGCTATAGATACAGATACATTCACAGCTACAGATACAGATACATCTGCAGCTACGGATACGGATAGACGAAGAAAAAATCAGCGCGAAATTGACGTAATTGTCACAAATTTCGTGGGAAGATTTGAGACGCCAAGGGGAAATGCTTTCATAACACACACATTGGGCCTGTACGGGGAAAACCCGCTAAAGGAAAACCAGGGCGGCCTGCGAAGCTGGGATAAGCTGCGAGTTCATCTTAGGAAAGCTTTACTTTTCGGCTGCTGCCCGAAAGTATCTCATCGCTACTCTTTCCTTCCCGCTCAACGCAGGCGCACTTGGCAAGTTTTTTGGAAAGTATTTTTGGCAATGGCTGAATGATGGAATGGCCAACTGACAGACTGACTGACTGGCAACAAGTTCCGCCGGCCTGTCCGCCCCTGCAATTAATACAGATTTCAAACACATAGATATAAACATGCTCTCTCTAATTAGTTTTCAGACGCGGGAGAATCGAAAAAATAAAGCCATAAATAAATTCACATTGTTGTAAAGTTTAATATTTGTTTTTTTTTTGTGCTAAAAATAGAATCGTTCCAAAGAAAACAATAACAGCAATTAAAAAAAACTAAGGGAATCTAACGTAATCTCATAACAAACCAGTTGGTATGCCGCATTAAAGGTTAATTAAAAATAATTGTTGTTGGATATATCGCAACCCAATTGATTTTGATCCAATTAATATTATTCCTTCCCCTTTGAATGATGCAAGATTTACTTTATATATAATGGAAATAGAGTAGAGTATGCGTTCAAAAATAAATTATTACAGAAATTTTCCTTTGTGAGAAGCGTTTTTTATTTTATGTTATTTTTTTCTACCTCAATTGCCTTGCACCCTGCTGATTTTGTGTGCATACATTGTTTTTATTTTCATTTGCTGTCCGTTGTTTGTTTACCCCTTGCGTTGCCGCCTCCTAATTTGTTAATAACGTTTGGTCAATAAAATTCCAGTTTATGGAACTGATAATACAATTATGTGGAACAGCTAAAACAAACGGGTGTCTAAATAGATTTGTATATAGATTGAGATATGTACATAAGATTCCCTGATATTCTGTAGCTATATATTCCAAATTTTATATTTTATTTCAAGAACGAAATTAAGACTTAATTTTCTTAATTTATTTCTTTGTCCTCAACATTGTGTGGCCTCCTCTAGGTTTTTATAAATAAACAAAAATGTTAGAGACATGATATGTGGTTGATTCTGTGGCATATAATATATATGTATAGGTATTTTAAGCAGATTTTCTGGCCTTTAATTTAGCGTTTTATGAGTAATTTTATGTGTATATGCCCCGTACGTGTTTGTCTGGACTAATTTGCTGGCTATTACTCATGGGGAATTAGCAGGGAACATCTCTAGCGACTGATCGAAAGATACTTTCGTGTCTCTAGACATATATAGGGAGCAACTTCTGTGCTGAATGCCAAGTCGCTGGGAGTGAATTTGCGCATTATGGCGAATTACTCATTTGCACTTAAAAACTTCTCGCCATAAGCCTTTGTTCAGCAGCTCTCCTCCCGCTCCAATTACCAGTAAATTCACTGAAATAATTGCACATATTCGAGAGTCTGGACCGTAAAGCGTACGGCCACAAAAAAGGTACATATATGCACTCGCCATCTATAAACGGGCTGGTGGGGGTGGTGGCTCCTCCTCGGTAGGTGGCTGCCGGGCGGTGGTGTCACTTTGTGTGCTCAGCCAGTTGGAAAATGAATTCAAAACTCGAGCTGACTCAGCTGCAACCGAATCGGATCGGATCTCTGCTATTCTCTCCCGGGGAGTATGGTCAATCCGCCGGCGGTGTTTATCAATATCCAATGCCGACACAATGCCCCCTGTTAATAATTAACTAAAATTGCCCGACAGGTATCTCTTAGAGAGAGCTGTATACACTAGCAAAACTTCTTAGTTGTGTAAACTCATCAGAAATTCAAAGTTCACATGCAACATTAGTATGTTAACTTAAAGTTTTGCCTTATATCTAATGAGTTGGTTGTAGATTTTAGGTTAATAATATGGCTTTAATTACATTTTACAAGTTTTTTAATTAAGATTGTATAGATTTCTCTCTGGAATTCACAAATTTTTCCTATTTCCTTTTTTTTAAATAAATATAGCCCGAGTTTGAGGTCCCAAAATGTAATGAAGACCATAAAATATATTTCGAGTGCACTATTATTCCGCTGGGAATGATGCAACTACCAAATGGCAGTCCAACCCCAAGTGAAGCCTAACAATTATCCAATGAGACTGGGACTCCACTTTAATCACTTTTGGAAGAGTTAAGCCATATATTTCCAGAATGTGCGAAGGCAGTGTGTAAAGTTGCTCTCTTTTAAAACTTGACGACTGATGAATAGACTTTTAATTAACCCGTGCCAGAAGCCAAGCAACCTCTGTCACCACCCTCGGAATGTGTGTTTACACAGCTGCCCCAGGCCAGCACTTGGCGGGAATATATGTATAAATACAGTGGCATATAACCGCATATATAATATATCAGGAATGGCCAACGGAATGCCTTGGCCGACGCTCAATTTACCGCACTTTCGCGTCTGTCCATCCGAAATATAGTTTCTTGATTAATATAGATTTTAATTCGTATGAATTCGGATATAAATTATGCGCCGCATTTCATCTTTGTGTGGTGGTGCTCACACACATTCCTAGCAAATATTTCTCAAATTGGTTTGCTTTTGTCGTCGGGTATGTAGTTTCCGAATTCCTAGCAGATTTCTGTAAATGTGGACTATCAATCACCTAGGATTCCTTTGGTTCAAAGACCTGACATCAGCAGGGAGAGTCCTTGCTCATAAAACGTATTTTCAACTTATTTTCCAATTACCAGAACCAATTGCCTGCCACTGCCACCTTTTGCTGGCCCAGCACAAATCCAGCACAAAGGCCAGGTCACCATCACCACCGCCGCATCCATATAGATTTCCACAACCACAATGGTTGGCTGGCAATGAGGGAGGAGAAACTGGGGAACAAAGGCTGGCAAGAGGGGGAACCTAATTGGTAAGACGGCAACACATTGAAAAGCTTCGGCGCTTTCTTTATTCTCCCTTTCCTTTGGTTTTTTGCAAGCCCAGCCAGAAAAACAATCCACACCAGATACTCGGCGAGGTGATAGCCACCCAAAAGTCACTCTGAACGAGCAGCTTTAACATCCCACTTAATACCGCCGATACACATTCAGTAATTAATTCAATACCAACTCGCCTGGCTGTTTAAATTTGTGTCAAAGGTTCACATTAATTATATTTGTATTCAACTTTAAATGGGCGAAGGCAGTAACACGTGAATTTATAATTACAAAGGAAAGATGGTTAAAAGGGTTAATTAATAATGCGAGAATTTAAGCGCAAAATGTAGTAGAAGCTGTGGGGGAAATGAGGCTTTAATTTAAGCTTTTAATGTAGCTACTTAATAATTGATTTTCTGAAATTGGAAATTAAATAACATTTTTAACATAAAATAAACAGAAAAATATTCTGTTAGTCTTTAAAACTTTCTACATTTCATAATTTAAACTAAAATTTCATAAAATGTAAGTATCAAAATTTATTTATAATTTTCCCCTGTGATTTTTACTTAAAAGGAGATTTTCTATTATTATCTTTTTGAAGCTCACTTAATTCGTCTCTTCAATGGTGTTGAATAACTGAAAATTTCAAGACTCCAGACAGGCCAGGTGCCTCTTCAATTCTTGCATCGAATTTAAGCCGAATTTCCGCAAAAACTATTCATCGCATTTCCCGCACCAGAGATTCCCATTCCCATGGGGCTTTCAGCCCCTTCCTCCCTCCTCGTTTATAGGGAAAATTCCGCTTTGATGTCTTTTCTCTGCTTCGCTCCGCTCCGATGTTCAGTTGGCCATGCCGGGAATTATTATTTTTCGTCGCTGGCCTGCATAAAGGAAAATTCCCTTGCCCCAGGACACTCACTCACACACACACACAGAGAAATCATAAAGCTGCTTAGCTGTCCCTTCGTGCATGTCCTGGCCAACTTAAGGACAAACTTGGCGAAAGGAGCAGCCGCGGCAGAAGGAGCCAAAAAGGGGGCTAATGCGAGCGTGGCCGAAAAAGTGTTGCTATAAATAACCTTAGACGTCCACGGTGCGCCGTAACCTCACATTCCATATAAATATGCATACACACACAGAGAGTGTGTTGGGTGTGTGTGTTTGTGGGAGTGTTTGGGCCACACACATAGCATGTACACACGCCAACTTTTTGTCTGCAGTCAAAATCAAGGAAACAAAATAAAAGCAGTTTCTCGTTTTATTTACCTTCCCCTTACCCCCCCAGACTTTTCCTTATATAAGGAAAATGGCCCCTTGGCAAGTGTGTCAAAGCTGTATGCTATGGAAAATCGGAAGGAAGGAACAAGGAAGAAAAACGAAACAAACCAAAAATTATGCAGAACTTTTTGACAGTCCGCAGTCCTCTTTCTTTTTTTTTTCCTTATTTGTTGTAGCTTTCTTTTATTTTCTTTTTATTTCCATGTTTCCTTTGTTGTTCTTGTCGGTTGGAAAGTTTTTTACTTTTTTTTCAGGTCTAAAACTTTGGGAGTACGGAACAAGCAGACAAACTTAAATTGATACGAATATAAAAACTGGCATGTGTGCACATTCCTCGGTGCTTGGAAATGTGAGGGTTTTGAACAGATAATGGATTGCTTTAAGGAAGTGTTTCCATTAAATAATAAAATACTTAGTGATAATAAACGATACATAAAATATCTATTTAAATTTGTATATTTTGAAAAGTTGTAGAAAGTGTTATAAAACTATATTAAATACGGTGACAATATTTAAAACGAAATCCGATATTAGATTTATTTGACAAACTCTAGTTGCCAACATTAAGAACAACAGTAGAAATTCAACGACAAGTTGCTTTGGGCTGGATCACTCTTCAAAATTAAAACCAATTGTCTCTCAAGAAGAATAAGTAATAATAATAAGAATAAAATCAGGCAACTTAGAACTCATGGCTCAAAGCTTTTCAAAGAAAATAAACTAATATACTTACTTTCCATCCAATCCCCGTTTATGGGCAAACAGCATCTGGAATCGAGTGCTTTGATAGGATTGGCAACACTGCCGGCGCACTTGAATTGGAGAAAATAATAAAGAAACTCCAACGCAGATGCTTTTCATTTTAGAAATCCAATGACTGACACACTCATATGTATCAGGAAAAGGAGGTAACCAGATGGTCTCCTCCTCCTGCCGAATATCTTCTCCTCAGTAAATCTGGGTGGAATCTTCATCAATCCGACTTCAATAAGAACGCCCACAGTTTGTGTATATATTTTTTAAGGATTTCAAATTCATTTTATTGGTTTTTTTGTTTGTTTGTTTCTTTTCCTTTGTGTTTTCTTGTTTCCTCTCCTCTTTATATCATCTTTTACTTATAATTCTTTTTCTTTTTTTCGCAAATTTGTTTTTTATTGTATGCTTGTTTGTTGTGTTTGTTTGGTTGTTTGTTTGTTTTTTTTTTTAAGATTTTCCATCTTATTTGTTGGTTTTAAATATATATATATGTGTATATATATATATATTTGTATATATATGCGCTTGCTATATAAACTTAAATGTATAAACTAAATTAAATAACTTGAATTTTGCTTTCTCATCCTCTTGCGTTCCTGTTCTTCATCTCACATATATTAAATATTTTATATGTATATATTAATATATATTTTATCAATATGTACCTCGAATCTTGCACGCACACACATGAAACAACAACGAAAGGATTTCTCTTCCTAAACGAAAAAACTTTGGACTGAGGAGAAAGCTCACATAAAAAATCAAGATTAAGGGGTATTACAAATTAGTGCACAAGTTGAATTAATTATTTAATACATAAACGTAAAGCATACAAATCGTTAGTCAGATAGTAAAGCTCAGGTTGGGCTCCTCAGATACTGTATCTCTGCATCTTTAAAGAGCAGTGCTAACAGCTACCGCTAAGAGTTAAGGGCTAACACAAGTCGAGAAACGAAACAAAACTAAAACAAAATTGCACAAACTTAAAGATTGACTTTCTCCCGAACTCTCCTGCTCCTCCTTCCTCTACTGCACATATGTTTCGAATATATATATGTTTAGGTATATATCCACATTAAATTTTATGCTCAGACTACCGTAGATTATTTTCAGTATATGCTTATGTGTGTGTTTCTGCGCTTTGCCTGCGTGTTTCTTGTGTCTGTGTCCGTGGCCGTGGTGTTTCTTTGGGTGACTGGAAAAGGACACAAAGGATCATCGGCGCACCGAAAACTAGTTGGAAACACATAAACATGTGTGTATGCTTCATATAAAGGGGGGGATGGAGACAGAGACACAATTCTTAGATGTGGTGTGATGTGAACATTCGTGGCTACAAACATCATCGTCTGCTTACTCGATTGATTTCCGTTTTTATTTGTTGTTCTTTGTTTGTTTACTTTTATTTACCATTAAATTTAGATGCTTAACTAATGCCTATTTATGACTTTTGTCTCGCAACTAGTAGAACAAATGATCATATATATCAAACATAAAAAGTATGTATATAAATTAATTTTATTTGTTACGATCCCGAGTTGCTTGCTCTCGTTTTGTATATCTCCTCTCCTCCTCTCACAACAACAACATAATTTAAAAGTCTTGACTTTTAAAAATAAATAATAACAGGGAAAAGAAAGGAATACGGAGAAGTGTCGCGCCAGTGTTAGATAAAGTTAAAAAAAAGGATCTCGAAGTCTCCTCCTAATAAAACGATCTTAACTCCTCTCCGCACATAACGAAACAATATGTATAAATATACTCCGATCGATATTTACTTGAATATATATAAACGTAACTGCTACACAGTTGCCTTGCCTTTGCCTTTTGCCTTTCAGCTTCATTTCCACTTCCTACTCCTCCTTCTTGATCCTTTTCAAATAATTATACTTAGTCGGCTCTCTAGCACATGATATTCTCTTTTGTTCTGCTCTCGTAAGTATAATGCTTCAATCTTGTGTATATATAGACTTGACTCCGTCGACATCCTTCGTCTTCTACTGCTTGCTTCATCTCATGTTCATTAATGCTAGGTTTTATACGTTTTTATACACACAAATTTCAGTTGATTTTTTTTTGTTTTTACTTTTTTGGTTTTTAAATTATTTTCTTTTTTGTTTTGTTTTATGTGGCTTAAATGTAAACATTTAGATTTTGTTTTTTGCTTTATATATTTCTTGCTGCGTTTCAAATGTTTCTTTTTTGTTTGTTGATACTCTTTACTTGCTTTAGAATGCTTCTCTATATTTTAGGGTTCTTCTGAGTGTTTGTCGTGTGGAGTAGAGTGAGTGTGAGTGTTGTGGATGGATAACTATTCATGAGTGTAGTTGGTGCCTTACTTGTAGGTGACACTGTGGAAATGGTCCATGAGCATAATGTCCTCTGACTCTGGTTCTGGTTCTGTTTCAGGTTCTGACTCTGATTCTGACTCTGATTCTGATTCTAGTTCTGGGGGGCGGGCGGTTTATTGTTGCACGTCGTCGCTGATTGTACAACATTTATATACGCATATATGTATGTATCTATATATATTTATATAAATATCTAGAGACATGTCTACGGTAGAGACGCCAAATCATCGTCGTCGGGGGCTACTTGGAACGCAAGCTCGCTTAGCAGGAGGAAGGCGGAGGACGTACCGGCCGACAAGTGTCCTCAATTGGGAGCGAGTTTTGGCTTCTTTTATTTTTATCTTTTTCTCTTACACTCTGAAGGTTCAAACTCGTTTCATCAGCTCTTCTCCCGCGCACACACACTTTACACCTTGTGCTTAATCGTAAGATTTAGCTGCCTGCTTCCTTGTTTGTTTTTTTGTCAAGCGCACTGTGTGCACCATAATTTTTGTGTTAAATTTAACCTTTTTTGTATTTAATTTAAAAACTTTTAAAGCGTTTACACTGCAGTGTTTAGTGAGTGACCGACAGATCGACCGATCGAAAGGTAATGAAATTTTCTGGCTCTTAGATGGATTTCCTCTCACGCGCTTCGCTTCCGTTTGCTTCGGTTTCTCTTGTTTTCTCTTTCAGTTAAGACTAAGCTACGTTACAACTAAATATCTGTAGTCTCGCGGTTATATATGCTATATGGTTATGAATGAATATTTGTTGTAGTTATGTTTCTGTTACTGTATCCTCCGGGGTTTCTGAAGAGGTTTTCACATGTCCTTCCAGTTCGAAATGACTGTTCCGGGGCCGAGTTTTCGAGCTCTCTTCCACTTTGAAAACGGAGGGGGAAATGCTGAAGAAGAGCCAAGAAAAGATATAAAGTTAGTTAGTCGTCTGCAGACCCAATCAAGCATGCAGGCATTTGCATAATTCGCAATTTATTGAGCTCTCGCCTCGATCGACTTTGACTTCTTCCGAGCCGATCCGGTCCGGCACCAATCAACCTTGACTGAGGGGCCGCACCGCACTTCCTACTCGGGTTTCTTAACCTCTGTCGCATATCAAATCAAAAATCAAGCTCAAGCATAGACGATAACTCATGCCGGGCATTAAAGTAACTAATATTCAAGCCAGAGCTTGGTATCGATTCTATTAATTTGTTTAATTTGGCCTGTGGCTATTTCTCGTTTTGACTTTGGGCATTCAGCTGGGTCAAGGTCGTTTCTTTTAGCCAAAAAGAGGTTACCAATGTGTGCGTTCAAATTTTAATTAACACAAGAACTATGTAGAGTGAAAGCGTGGGCGAATTAGTTTAGGATATAGGTTTCTTCTATCTAAAAATTCGTAAAACAAAAAGCGTAGAAAAAGGGCACTTAGAGAATGGAATTTTTAAGCAACAGCTGCTGTCTAAATAATTAAACGCTAAACAACACAGCATGGCTAATAGGATTTCCTTCTTTTTTAAACTTTAAGTAATTTTACTATGTCAAAATAACAACGTAATCGTCAAAAAACATTCAGTATTACAAGAAGCTATAAAGCTGTAACCACTCACTTTCAGCTAACCAATTGCCAACGGATATTGCAATTAAGGCAGCTGAACGATAAATGTTCTATGACCACTTCAACCGACCAGCTTACAACCTTATGGACATCCCTGGAAAAGCCCCCCTCTGAACCCCCTTTTGATGACGCCTTTTTGCCGGCGGAAAAACTCCCGCGAGGAGAAATTTTCCCATGTCCCCGGAGCAATATTGGCATGTTAAAAGTTTTATAGATTTTTGCCTTATCAGTGCCGGCACATGCTTGGCTGCTCGCTTCACTCCACCCCCCTTTTTAGAGGGGTAGTTCAGGGGCGTAGGCATCTCCGACACTGGGGCTTATGACGTCAGCGGGCCACAGCAGCGTGCTATATTAAATCTCTTACATGTATGCATGTATGAAACCAACGAAATACAACAGAGAATAAAAAAAGAATAACAAGATAAAATATAAAAAAAAAGCAACAACAACAAAAAGTTTGTCGTATTTCCAGGCAGAGCGGGCTTTATCGCTGAAACAAAAAGCGTCACTGAATCGCTGCACCCACGCAAAGGTAGCCAAGGTATAGATACACAGATACAGATACACGTTCGGGTATCCGAAATCGGAGAGGTGCAATATCCAGACATACTCAGACTTACAGGCAGCGGCACTCAGATACTCGGATACTTAGTTACTCGGGTATCGGCCTGCAAACGTGTGCGAGTTGTTGGCGTTGGAGTTTGGCATTGAATTTACAAGAGATCTTTTGTCCGCCATTGTCTCGAATTACATAAAGCCAGAGCCGATGGCGAAGCCCAAAAATTACGGCCATCGACGAGACAGGAGGAGTTGGAGGAGGAGAAGGCATTACGTGAGTCAAGTAACCAAACTAATGGAAGACAGGCAGTAAACTTTCACCCATCATCCAAGCTATCGACGGCCTTGAAGGTCTCTAAAAAAAATACCTTAATGCAGTAAGAGTGTACGTATTTAATATTGATATCCAAGCTCTAAAAGCAAAAGATGAACGGCTGAAATATTCATACAATCTCTTTGTTGCATAAAACATTTCAAGTTCGTTGTAACAAGTTTCTCTGAGAGCTTCAAAACTTTGCCAAAGAACCCCTTCGGAAAAGTACAAGGAGCTGTGGAAATGGAAGTGGGCAGGTGAAATCTTAGCAACATATTTGACCTACACGCAATGACAAAAATGTTGGCACAAAAGAACAATCAAAAAGAATATATGCCTCAGCATATTTTCATCTATATACCAGGCCGAAAAAAACGGATACTTAAATCATATGAAAAATAAATTAAATTATTTAAGAAAATATAATTCTTGTCTTGATTCAACACAGTCACAAAAAAATAAAACAGACGAAAAACATTTCAATAAATCAGCCAAAAATCGAGACAGCGAGAGTGGACAAGCCGAAAATATCTTTAGATATATAAATGTGCATATACAATCTATAAATGAACATATATCAACGGGTTTATGTACGTACATATATCGAGGGAAATATTATAAAAATAATGAGCTGAGCAAAAAGTATTTTGATTGTTCGACCAGCTGTTGTTGATGTGGCCATTGTCGCTTTTCCCGCTTGCATTGAAACACTTGAAAGCGGAAAAACATTCCCTAACAGACAACTAAAGGCCTTTGTGCAGTTTCCCCTCCTCTCGGCTGAGATTATCGAGTATCTTTCTTGGGTTGCATAATTTATTTACATTTTTCGTAGCTTATAAATATCGTAAGCCACCCACATGCAAATACAAACCACTCACGATTTTTCACTTTATTTATAGTTTGCTCTTTCACTCGGCTCGGTTCGACCACCAAACCCAACCACTGGGCTATCCAACCATCCAGATATAAATACCCAAACCCAGTCCCAGTCCCTGTACCACACCCACCCACATTCCCTCCCATTTAGTTGAAGCAAGGAGTCAGTTGTCGAGTTTCCCTTGTCGGTAATTACGCATTTTTGCAGTCTGTGTTTTGAGGTCATCAAATATTCAAAGGTTGGACGGCTTTCAGGTGGATTTGGTTGTGAATGCGGCCAGGGTACGTGGCTGTCAGTGGGTGGGCCTGGGAATGTGTCGTTCTCGTTGTCCCAGTCCCAGTTTCAGATTCGGTTTCTGTTGCTGTTTCTTTTTCTCTCTCCATTTAGTCCCCAGGTCGCAGTCACTTGGCCTTTTCTAAAATGCACAAAGCACTAAACACACTGAGCACACGAGGTGGGGGCAACGAGAACGGGTCGGAAAACTATGTCAGCAATCTTCAGTGCCTTCCAAACACGTCGTCGTCGTCGTCGTCGACGTTGTCAACTGCTTAACTCCTGCCTCAAAATATCACATATTTGTGAGACAGCTTGTGAGCCCTGGCATACCATATCTCTCAGTTTAGATAAGGCAACGGGGAATAGGGCTAATGAAGGGGGGTTTTGGCGGAGAATCAAAGGATTCATCATCAAGGGGGTTCAGGAAATAGCTGTTAACTCAGGTCATCATTATTTAGGGGAGCTCTTAATTATCAGAAGAACTATGTTTCGAAGGGAAAAGTAGTAATGAATGAGGATTCTGGGGATTCATTTCTAAGAAAGCAAAGGAGTTGCATTCTGTTGCTCTAACTTATTAGGGTGAAGTACTTTTAAATAATTAAATTACTATGATTAAAATATGTGATTTTCTTTTGAGTACTTAACTAAAACCATTCCAATTTCCTCCTCTTTACTATTCTTTGAAGACCCCTCTTTCGACTGTTTCGTAAGAAAAGCTGCAAATTCATTTAGATTTCAGGCCTTAGAATTCCACAAGGCTTGGGCATCTTAATTAGACGCCTACTTCACACTGTGATTGGAAAAAGAGTAACTGGCAATATAAATTCCTCCCATATTCCTTTGAAATGCTTTCAACTGATTTCACCCCTTGAACCTTCCACTGCTGCTGAAGCCGCCTCTTCACACTTCAATGCCCTCGTCAATGGACGGACGGGTTTCCTTTGCGGACTTCGTCTCTCTGGTCAATCAAAGAAATACTGCTCTGGCCAGCGATGGCCAAGGGTTCAATAAACGCGAAAAGAGGAGATCTGCAATTTGCAATTCACATTCGGCGCTTTTGTTGCTCCCAATTCTCTGGTCTGCTTATTCTCATAGACAGACACTCGCTTTGAACCCTCAACTTTGTTTAATAACAAAACAAATGCAAGACAAATGCAAAGGAAACAAGGGGAAAAAGGAAAGAAAAGATACAAATGAAAAGAACACAGAATCGGAATGCGAATGCGAATGCGAGTGGGGATCGGCATGCCAATTATCGAGGCGCCCTCCCATCGATACTTATACTTGGCCGCTGCTGCTGCTGCTCGTAAATCAAAGTGTGGAAAAGTTTTGGGCCAATCGAGGAATAAAAGAAATAAATGGATAGAGAGGCACGTCGTATCTAATGTCAATAAACTTTTTGGCTTTGAAATCAAATCAATTTTCATGCCAAGCGAAAGCAGACGCCGTCGTGATAGCGCAGGAAAAGTGGCAGAAAAAAAGCAAGCTGAAGGGAAAATCAATGCTTGCTTTTGGCCCTCAAGACAAATCAATTAAAGAAAAATTTTACGAATATATATTTATGTATTTATCTCGTCTAAATTTCACATTTTCACTGAAATAAAAAAGAAAATGTCAAGCCAAGCCAGCACAAAACTGAAAATGAAATGAACAGGAAACGGAAACATGACGACAAACCGGGAGAGCGAGGGGTTTGGAAAACACTGAGAGGGCTTTTCGGGTACTGATGGGCCGCCGACAATACAGAAGCGCAAATTAAAAGCAAATTTCAATTTTTGCACTGACAGTGTCATTGTTTTTGGTGTTGCTCGCTCTCGCTCTCAGTGTCGCCTTTTTTTTGCTGTAACAAAATTAACTACGAAAGTAATTAAAGACCAGGGGCAGGGCAGAGGCCAGGGCAGGGCACACCAGACCGGAGCACGAGCAGGATGGATTGCCGGGGCTGGGTCAACTGGTGCCCGCAGAGAAAACGCAGGCGGAGACTGAGACGAGGGCCAGGAGGATTCCCGGGTTGAGAGGTGGACATAAAGAGACTCAACTTGTCTTGCGCGCGCATGATGGCAATTAACATTACACACCAACCCACCTACAAAGCGTTGGGGGATTAAGCATTTCTAGGCCTAAACATATTAAACTCACGAGTCAAAAATTATTTTTTAATAATAAAACATTAACCGAACTTAAAAATATACATAGGCCTAACAATTTATATTTTTAAATAATCTCTTGATAAGGAAACATCTGGCTAAAGGAAAATACTTTAAAATTGCGGCTAGATTTAATTATATGAAATTTAATAGACAGATTATAGAAACAAGTCGATGTTATATCTGAAAAACGTCTCTTTGTAATTTAATATCAAAAGGAATTTCGCTTTATAAAAGAATTTCATCAACAAATAAATTATTGAACATTAAAACCTAAATATTAACATAAAATCCAAAGTAATATGGGCGGCCTGACATTATATTTAAAACGGCCCTCGTATGCCACTCACAAATACCCACACACACACTTGCAAGCTAAGGAAGCCACTGAGGATAATGGAGGGAGCAATGGAGAAGGACAACCGGGACAGGATAAGGGATGGGGATGAGAAGCTTACACGCAACAGCGCCGCCGGCGACATGGCGCACAATTTGTGCGCTGCAATAAAATAAAATTAAAATTTGAAACAACTACGGACGGCAACATTGAAGCGAGGAGGCATGGATATGGACATGGACAGGGGAAGTGAGGCGGAAAATTCAGTGGGAAGCTGCTACGGCTGTGTGTGTGGGTGTGTGAGTGTCTGTGTGTTTGGAGTGCGATGTGAGCGATGAGCACACAGCTGAGCCATGGCATCGTCATCCATCGTCATCATTTTCATTTCCCTGCACATCCCTTTTGTTACACCCGCATTATTATCTCTTTGCTCTGCTCTCATTTCGCTCGTAATTATGATAAGACTGTAATTACATTTATCTGCTGTTGGCAGCATTCGACGGCAATAGCAATAGCTATATGGCAATAGCAACAGCTGAGCGAGTACTCACCACGTAAAGCGCCTTTAATCGCAACTGCTGGCGCGGCGACAACACTGCGTATGCGTAATATATGCAAACGCGTTGCGTATACGTCATGGTGTGCCAGTGTCCAAGGTAAGTGCATGGAATTAGCTAAATTATCACTTAACGGCCTTCGGACGTTAACTGCTGCGACTAACACAGCAGGGGGTTTGCTGCGAGTCGTGGGGGACATTCAATAAATATCAACGGAGTGACAATAGGTCAAGGACACTTTAGAATCGACGTTGGTGATTAGAGAGGAGAACGCCTGCCTGGTCTAGTGCGCAAAAGAACTTTAACTAGTCCTAATTGTACGCAACTGACGTCACTATCGTCAGCTATAGCTTTCTTGGAAAGCATTTCCATGCGTAATAACCCAATTAAATTGAGCCATAGAAAAGGGGCAAGGGGACAAAATTCAAAGCAGCGTAAAAACTCAAAGAAAGAAACCTTAATAAATGAAGGCAGCCAGCTAGCTAGCGGGGTAAAGTGTTTTTGTCACCCGAGAGATTGATGATTCAATTAATGCAAAAAAGGAAAAAAGGAAGGCAACAAAAGCAAGCAGCAAAAAAAAAAGGTTCAAGTGCAGACCTTTCCTTGCCGCCCACACACCCTGCTACTACTAAGCTTAGTGTTTAAGAAAAAAGGCAAAACCCACACACAAAATAATTAATCAATAATTGCGACTTGCGTGAGGGAAGGTAGGAAAAAAAATATATACATATATTCATTTATTTGCCTTTTCCTAGCACCTGGCCACCACTACACGCCCCCGTCGAAAGCCGCCCTCTTTCAATGTCAGGCCGACAGGCAACAACAACAAATATTATTGATTACATGTCAATTGTATTGAATTTGCGGGAAAGAGACAGTAGCCCCTAATTCCCTTACTACATATACGTATGTACGTATGTACGTGTCCCCCAACCATTCTCCACTCTAATTGTATTCCTCTCTGCCCGGTTTTTATCAAATTCAATTAGACGCACGACTATAACCTATAATTGTGTGTTAATAAAAAAAAGGGGTAGGGCACAGGGAGAGCTGAGTTAGGGGGCGGCAATAAAACTGCAGCCATTGTTGTCTTTGTTATCAGGACACATGGAAATGAATGCATCGAGATGATGATGATGATGTAACTCCCAGAAAATGGCACACAAACGGAGAGCTGTTCTGGTTACTTATTAAAGGCTACAGCCGTCACCGTAGTCGTCGTCGTCGTCGTCGAATGGGGTGCATATTCTTAACCCATTTCCACGGAACCCCAAACAAATCAAATTAAAAAAAAAAAGAACTGGGGAAAAACAAAGGGGGAGACCCAACCACAACTGATGGGAAACTTGTGAGAAAAGTTCCCCTGCGGCTGTGCATAAATATGAATCTAATAACTCCCTTTGTTTGCTCTATCTCGTCTTCGTTCTTATCGCCTTTCTGTCGCCAACTGTTGTTTGGCTTTAGTTTTATATTCCGCACAGTTTTGTTTTAGTTTTCTAGCCCATTGTCAACGGCAACAGCAGCAGCAGCAACAACTATAGGATGACAACAACTGGCGTCAATAAGTTTTTTAATGATTCCCATATTGATAAGCCCTGAAGGAGGCAGGCACACCACTCGATGTTTTGCCTCCAATTGCAAAATAGCTTATCAGCGGAGAGTGTTTGGTAGTCGAAAAGCACATACCGACATATCCCTAGATTATAGTGAATCAATGAATTTTTATTCGAGGAAATTCGATGACAAATAAAGAAAAAAGTGAAACATGTAAATACACGAACTTTGCTGATTTTTTTGCCGCACAGTTTTTTATATTCTCTGTCGCGTTGCATGAAGTCATTCCTCTCCAACAACTGCATATATGTTACGTAGTGTATATACACATACATAACACCTGTCCATAAATAACGGACGGTAAACAACGGCATAGAGAATGGAGAATAAAAATGAAAAACTAAAACAGAAAATTTCAATTTTCATTGTGCAGCGTTTTCCATGTTCAATTCTATTTTATTTGCCCATAAATTCTGAATGAAAATTGCTGGTTACTGTGCGAGATAGATAGAATGCCAGGCGGGGCAGGGGGGAGGGAAGTGAGGTGGCTGAAAAGTCGGCGTTTATCTCACAGATACACACCGCACAAGTACGAGGAAAAAACGTATAAAGATCGACCATTAGATGCGCTTTAATTAGGTGGAAAGATCTGATGAGAGCTGTTAATGATTTCAAAGTTTTGCATAAAACAGGAAAATTTAAAATTTAAATTATAAAGAAAATCTTAACAAAATAAATTTATATAATTAATGAGGTATATAAGAACATATTTAAGTAACATTTCTATTTATAAACAGCCAAAGATATCCATAAAAATAAAAGACAAACAATTGCAAATTGCGAAAAAAAAAACGTCTATGCATCATCCACATGCTGATCCTGATCGAAAACATACACTTTATGGGGTCGCAAAGGCCTGGCCCCCTGTTTTCTGCGAAAACAAAAGTGCCCTAGCATTCTAGTAGAACCTGGGGAAAGAGTAGGGAAAATAAATAAACAGCGACTACAATTTTGAAAGCAAAAACGACGAAAATAATTGCACAAATAAAACGAAGAAAAAGACGCGAACGCAAAGCAGCAAAAAAAATACAAATAAAACAAGAAAACAAAAATTAAAACGAGCACAACATGGCGATGGCGATGGCGACGTGTGCGTTATTTAAATGATTTTGCCCAGTTTGCCTCGCTGCGGTGCTGTCTCAATTTAAATGTTTTTTATAGCCTGCATTCGCCGACTGCCACTCCTAACATTTTCAGAGACAGAGGCGGGCAGAAACCCGTCTGCGAAAGCGAGAGGGCCTGAATCCCCCAAACTGATCGAAATGAAACGAAGCGAAAAAGTTAACAAAATCAACAAACACAATAAAGGCAAAGGCAGAAATCGTTTAATTTATTCTCGATGCGTATGAAAACGAAAATACAATTCGAGCTTCGTTTCGGTTTGCTTTGCTTTGCTTATGCCTTCTTTATCACTCTTTTCTTACCCGTGCGCATTCGTATCTATATTGCTCATACGCGGTGTTGACTCAATCTGAAGCTTACACCGAAAAAATGCTTCAAAACCGAAAATATCACGTTTATTACTTGCATAATGTGCACAAATTTAAATTGCTTAATTTTTGTTTACAACTTTAAATTGTAACCTAGGGAAAAATAAAAAAGTTCTGCTATTTTGGGGCTTTAAACATTACAAAAAGCCTTAAAAAATACCAATTAACTCTCAGCATTTGCAAAAAACTTTAATTTATTTATTTATTTATGGTTTCCGTGTATCGCCGTCCCTTCTTTGGGGGCTTTTCTCTCCTCTCTTTGGGGGGAAATGAAAATGGAATTGGTCACCGGGGGAACCAGAACCATTTATCTTATTGAATGGTCGGAAAAAATTCCGGGTTTTCCCTCGCCACCGCCGGTGTCTTAATTGTTTTCTTTTCTTTTCCGACCATTGTCTTGGTATCGCCCGCTCTGTCTCCCCCTCTCTTGGCTTTTGTTGTTATCGCCATTTAGTTGGCAGCCCGCAGCTGCAGCGCGTGCGTGCTGGCAAGCCCGATTTGAGGGCACTGTTACAAGGCTGTCGTCACGGCGGGCCTAGTCAGTCGCTATGTCTCCGGCTCTGTCTGCGATCCAACATTCCCGCCCAAACCATCTCTCGGTACCGCCTCTTAAGGCCCCCCCAAAATTGGCCAGACAACGTCGCCTCAGATTCACAAGCGCGTTGGCAGTTGCATTCTTGGCGTTTTCAGCCACAGCTAAACTTGGCTTGGTCTAGGTGATTATTGGAGCAAGACGAATGCGTGCCTAGATATAAATACATATGTACATACACATATATCTGAGACGGTATGTGGCGTATCTGAGAGCTGCAACTTCTGAGAACAAGTTTTGCGCCCGACGCAGTATCCAGCTGTGAGTTGAACTTTGGCCGCGTTGCAATCAAAGTCAGCCAAATGCCACACAATCAGCTCCAAGAAGCAGGCTAACAGAATAGCCAAGTTGGAAACACTTGGGTGAGACTTCTCAAAAGAGATTTTAGTTAGGTGTTGATTGAGCCAAAGTTTAAATGGGGAGAAGTAGAAACATGCCCATGGGCTTAAAAGTTGGTATAAATTAATTAGTTGCCATGATAAAAGAGTTTAATCCTCACATTACAGAAAATAACTCTAATAATTCATTCATTGATTCTTTGAATCTCTTTTATATTTTAACCTTTTGGAATATTTTTCCACACCAAGCCTATTTATTTGTTTCCCTAAGCAATCTCTACTGTGGAGGCAAAAACCTTTAAGTGATTGCCGTAGGCCAGAGCAAAAGTTTAATTAGCTTATCAGTGAAATGTGCTAAGACGTGCCTCCCAATCACCCCACTTCCACTGATAACCCCTTTTCGCCCCTTTCGCATTGATAAACAATCAGAAAATCCGTTGAGTTAATGTAAATAGGTATAGGACCTAATGCCGCAATACTTAGTCCCCATGACTACGGCCGGCGGACTCTAATTGACTTGGCCCAAAACAAATGATTGATGGCCTTACTTCTCGAGCAAGCACAAGCAACAACAACGAAATGATTATAATTGGTGCCAATAAAACTGTAGACGACACATGTCGCATGGAAATCGGAGGCGAAACATAAATATATAAACCACACACATGCCGAGCACATAGACAACTCATTTTTCGGGCTAGGCCAAAAGGTCAGGCAAGGTCATGGTCAGCGATTACCGCACTTTTCGGGAGCCTTCCTTCTTCTCCGTAGGAGCCTGCCAGGACTTTACAACTCTCTTGATTGCGCTTTCTGTTTAGTTTTTTAGTTTCTAGTTTTTCACATTTCCACAATTTCTAAACTTTATGCGGCATTCACACGCAGAGCTCTACTGACTATTGTTTTGTTTTGCTCTCTGGCAATGTTTGGACATAAAACTTATTATAATTTATTAATTACCAGCAGCGTTTTGCCTTTGATAAAGAAAGAAACACAATTTCGTTAATGGCCAACGGGCACGCAATAAGCAGAGCCAAGAAAAGGGGAAAAGAAGTACGATTCATAAAATAAAAGATATATTTCTTTAACTACGTTTTGCTTTGACATTATTCATGGCTTTCTCTCCCCCATCATCGCCATTTGCTGCTGCTTCTTCTCAGCCTTTCAAATGGGTCAAGTGTAAATGAATACATTTCTGTGAAAATTGTGGGAGTTGGTTGGAATTCCAAAGAAAAAAATAGAAGCAAAAATATATATTAAAACGTCGAGATTGTTTTAAATGAGATTATTCTCTCAAACTTCTGTTTATGTAGAAGTAAATGTATCTCTAAATTCTCTTTAAATTGTATTTAAACAATTCTTTGGTAGAGAAAACCAAACAGATATTCATTAGATATAATGTAAATTAATTCCACTGCCTTTCTCTGTGGCATTGCTGGATTTATCTTTCCCTGTGGTTAGATTTTCATTGAGTTCAGGTGTAAAATGAATACAATTTTCTGAAAATGTAGGGATTCTGTTTCAACGTAAATAAATTTCATTGAAGCAGACAACTCTTAAAAATATACAAAACGTTTGTATACAGGACCTTATCTTTAATGTAGACAGTTCTTGGAAATTTGAATACAAAATAAACACCTCCATTGAATGGTTATACAACGAGCTTTGTCAGTTTTAACTTCTGTTTTTATTTACTTCAAGCACTAAAAATTCCTTTTGAAAAACGGTAATTTGTTTGCCTTGGGCATTATCAGTTGTCTAGTTTGTCTGTCGAAGAGATTAGAGCCGTTGTTTCGCCCTAACTTATGACCAGTTTGTGTTACAGTTTGCGTTTACGACCGCATTCTGACGCTTATGGCAATTAATGATTCGATGTTTACGGGTACTTTACCCCCTTAGGGGCTCTCGCACCGCAACGAGTGAGTGGTCATGCTCGAGTTTTATTTTTTTTAGCGAAAATATCACGTAGGGAGAGAGAGGTGTGGGGTAGCATCCGGGGATACCAAGAAGACCCAGTCACCGCGGGGAAACTAATTAAAAGAATTCCGTGTCCGACGAGCGACTGTCGCGACCAGAACGTACAATTGACGGACAACAACGACGACGGAGTAGAGTAGAGAAATGCCTCTTGTCTCATAATCAACTCTCTGGCACTCACTCGTTCCTCCCGCTCCCTTGCAGCAACACAAGCAAAAACATTCCACTCACAGCAATCAATCAATCAAACGCCGCGTCGTCCATCAATCTCCGGCTAAAGTCAAAACAAAAACAAAACGGGAGTAGTACACCCTTGCCCTAAATACCCTTCGTTCAGCCAGCGTTCTCCAAAGAAAGTACGAAATATAGTCAATAAATTAATATCTCATCCGGCAATATGGTGAGTAATAGCCATCTGTGTGAATTTACAGATTGATATATTGCATAATAAATAAGGAAGTTGGCTTTACCATGTATATATCTGTGGTTGGTTAGCGAACATGTTTCCCACATATGATGTAAGTTTAGATTAGGGACCCATTTTGTATGTTAACGATGTGCTTATTGTAATAATGTGAAACATATGGAGCAAGCTAATGATCATATCATTGAGCAACTCAGATAATAGAGAAAATAATAATCTATATTCTGTTATGTTATCCCTCACTGGCTGTGAGTTATGCCACATTCAAAGCTATCCTGATAGTGTAAATAATTTCTGACCAAAAACCCTAAGATCAAAGTCAGCTCATCGATTGCGAATTGAAGCAAAGTCTAATAATTATTCTGGCATACTTACGTTTATGTAAATTGTGGTGTGTGGTAATTGTGGCGCAATCCAATGTTGGCTAAAATTTGTGTGTACTTGTAGATGTTTGGAGCAGGAGTTGACATAGTTGACTTGCCCAGCTAGACGCAGATGTGATAGTTGTATGTGTTGATTTGGTTGGAGTGGAGCTGTTGTTACAGTTGTAGTTGTAAGTAGTAGACATATATATAGACAAGACGACAACGACGACGACGACGACGATGAGGACGAGGTCCGCAATGCCACGCCAGAGCGGTGGCACCGGCGGGAGCAGTTGCAGTTGCAGGACACAAACGCAATAGCAGATACAATTACAGTTGCGCAGTTGCCTGTGTGCAGACGCCTGCAGAACGACGGGGAACGAGAGGCTGGCTGGCGGAGAGTTCTCTTAGAATTCAGCAAACTCCTTGGCGCACTTCTCTGTGCTGGAGATCCGCAGCGCCTCCTCCTCGTAGTCGTCGAAATTGCTCGTGTCGCCGGGACCCTTACACCGCGGAATGAACGGCGCCTCGATTTTCTTTTGGAAGATCGCAATCCAGTCGGTGGAGGCGAACCACTTCTGGTTCTTAATATCATTGACGCCCGCCTTCAGATTGCCGTAGCGCTTGGTCAGGTCCACCTGCAGCAGATTGCGCAGCAGGTCCTTCAGATCGGAACCAAAGTGCGACGGGAACCGCACCTTGCCGGACACGATCTTCTCGTAGATCTGTATGGGCTGATCCGCAAAGAATGGCGGATAGCCGGCGGCCATCTCATAGACGAGCACACCCAGCGCCCACCAGTCGACGGCCTTGTTGTAGCCCTTGGAGAGAATGATCTCGGGGGCAAGGTACTCGGGCGTGCCGCAGAGCGTCCAGGTACGGCCCTTGACCCGTTTGGCGAACCCGAAGTCCGTCACCTTGAGGTAGCCCTGCGAATCGATCAGCAGGTTCTCCGGCTTCAGATCACGGTAGATGAGGTCCAGGTAGTGCAGGTACTCGAAGGCCAGCACAATCTGCGCCGCATAAAAGCGTGAATGCGGCTCCGAGAAGCGTCCCACCTTGCGTAGATGCGAAAACATCTCGCCACCGGGAACGTACTCCAGCACCATGTAAAGGTTGGAGTTATCCTTGAAGTGGTAGCGCAGCGAGACGAGGAAGGGGAACTGGATGGCCTGCAGGATGCGCTTCTCGTTCAGCGTGTGCTCCACCTGCTTCAGCTTGACCACCTTCTGCTTGTCGAGAATCTTCATGGCATAGTAGTCTTTCGTGGGCTTGTGCTGGACGATCATTACGCGGCCAAACGATCCGGTGCCCAGTGTCTTGATCCGCTCGAAATCATCGAGGGCGGCGGTATTGGTCGGATTGCGGCGCCACTTGTCCTCAAACTCCTCCTTGGCCTGCTCGAGGAACTCCTTCACCGTCTCGGCGGCATCTACCTTCTTGTTTGACGTAGTGGCGTTATTGCCCATCTTGGAGATGGTTCCCGTTAGCGATGATAGCCGGAATGTGGCACTGGCCGAAACTTGAGCGTGTTCCTCACCGCTAGCTCCTGCTGCAGATGCTCCTGCTCCTCCGGATGCACCCCCTGATGCTCCTGTCGCTTCCGCTGCCGCTCCCGAGCCGAAACCGGTCGTGGTGCTTGTGGCGGCGGAGGGCGTGCTCTTGGCGGCGGCGGCTGCTGGCGACGGGCCGCTGCTGCTGCTGCTACTAGTAGCCTGGTCCGCTGCGGCTCCTCCTCCGGCTCCTCCCGCTGCCGCTCCGCCCTCCTCCTCGCAACTGGACTGCGCCTGTAGCTTGCCCTCGCCGGATTGGGAACTACTATGATGGGACTTTTTCTTTTTTAGGAACTGCAAAATGGACTTAGCTATTTTGCCGAGTTACGGGTTACCGGAGCGGATGAAATGGCGGTCCTGCTGGGCCCAAGGGAGAGCTACACGTTCGAGCTCTCTCTTTCTCGCTTGGTTATCTTGTTGCAGTTTTTTTTTTTGGGGTTGTTGGAAGCGTTTGGTTTTTAGACGCGTTTAAATTCTGGTTTCGCTTAGCCTAACACGTTTGCGGTTTCTTTTTGTGTATGGTTTTTCGTTAAAACTAGTTTACACTTTAGGCTTAGACTAACATTTGGTTTAACACTTTTTTTAGGTTTCTTATATGCTCGCGATTCGAGAAGCTGCAAAGAGAAACGAAAGAGAGGAAGAAAGAGAGAGAACGGCACAAATTAGCAAAAGGAATTCGGCTAAAAATAAAGAGTCCAGTTAATCGCTATTTATCTTTATATCTTGCGTGCGTGTGTGCGTGCGTGCTAATTAATTGAGTTTATATTTTTCACTCTTATACAGTTTTGTTCTTCCCAGCGCTTTGTTGGCACTTTTTCGCCGAAAGCTGCTGCTCATAATCACTGAATAAATAAACCAAACGAAATCACAGATAAACTCGAATTTGAAAGGGGTGAAGAAGAGCCAGAGAGAGCTCGGAGGGGACAGAAAGAGAGGAAGCGACTTTCGATCGTGTCAAGTGTCAAACAGCTGATGTAGTGCCAGCCCGCTCGCTCTCACGCACTGCCGCGCACACACCCGCACACGCATATTTGTTGCTTCTTCTTCTTTCTCACGTCCCACAAAGATTTCTGTCTATTTAAATTATTAAATACTTTTGGCACCGTCTTGTTGCCTTTTGCTTTTGTTTTTGTTTCTTTTTTGTGTTTTCGTTTTATTTCTGAGCGCTTTGCCTTTGCACTTTACGCTTGTGTAGGTGCGCGAGTGTCACACTGTTGCTGTGTGTGTGCGTGTGCGCTTCTGGTTTAATTTTTGCAATCTCGCTTTGGCGCTCTCTTCGCAGGCACTTTTCTACATTTCGCACACTTTAAATTAGTTAAATTGGCCTTTATTGCACATTGTGCTAAATTTTCGTTATTCGATTTGGGCATAAAAATCCCGTGGTTTAAACAAACACAATCGCACACGCATACACACACAGCGCTCGGGCTCGCGCACACACACACGCGCACACAGATTGGATAATCGATTTTTTTTCACATTCATTTCCTTTTGAGTTTGTTTGACTTTGTTTTTGTCTTTTTCGCATTTTCCCTTGCAAAATTACCTTTTTGCAATTTTTACTACAATGCCAGCGGTCTGAGTTCGCGTTTAAAAATATTGCATTCGATCAATTATGTGCACTGTAGCTGTGGATTGATGGCTTAGATTAAAAATACCCGCATAGCCGCCGAACACGTCCCGTCACGTTCGAAATTTTTTTTAAACTCGAGAATTTAGAGCTGGAATTGTGGAAAAAACGTCTCGATATACCCAACTATCGTGACGTTTTTTGCCCAAATATCGAATTCGCGATACTTTTATTTGATATTTTTTGATATTTTCTCCTTGGTCACTCTGAATCAAAGCAAAATGTCAATTTACATGCTTACATGTAGAGTGTAAAAAAAAAGTAAAATGGTCTGGTACTTTTGGTCGCTGGGACCGAAAAGTCTGGCAA
>JAEIIL010018079.1:0-10772 GCA_018905715.1 Drosophila lini
GGAGTATTGGAAACCCTCTTATTAATTGAATATTTTTCAGATATATAGAGACATAATTCCATAGTTGGTTGATATTTCAGTAACCCCAAGAGCTCCTTTGATATATATTTCTATGCCCCAAAATGGAATTTCCACCAGGCCCAACCATTCTTCTTTCATTGAGATCTAGCTTAACGATCTCTAAAATTTATACGGCGTCCCCCGAATGGCGTTTAATTTACAACCAATTACGGGCGTATCGAGACCAAGTCGCTGATTTGATGGGAATAAATCAATTCAGTTTAAGTGTGTCACTGATTACTGATTGGGGGACACGCTGGGAATACTACGCAAACATGTCCGAAATACGGGAGCTACTCACTGGACACTGGGAAAAAATCCAGCCTAGTTCTTACAGTTTATTCTTATTATTAAGATGTTAACGAGTAATTCAAATTGTGAGAAATTTAAATTTAGCTAAAGGAACTTCAGGAGATATAACATTTATAACAGTTGCCGTTTTCATGGATTCTAATTCATATAAATTGATTTAAATATTAATTATAATACTTCCTGCCAAGACTTGACTTTTTAAGGAGAGTTTTTGATTAAAGCTTATCATCCTACATCCTAAAGTGTTTTGGGGAAAAGATATAAATGTTAATTTTTATCTTGTTAAAACTTTCTTAGCTGTAAAAGATATAACATTTATAACAGTTGCAGTTTTTAATATAACGATTGAAATATGACTGACAATATTTGCAGGGAAGGCAAATTTTTTAAGTTTTTAAGAAGCTTGAACTACAATCCTTAATATATATATATATTTAATCTTGTTAAAACTGTCTTAGCTGTGGATTTGTATTGACTTTATTTTAGGGTCTATGAAAAGTCTACTTATTATATCTTAATACAAATTCATGGCCGGATGTTTTGAAACTACATCTTCTTGCAATCGATGCTTTCATATATTTTGGAAATTTATTAATATACTACCGGAAATAAGTACTATATATAATCCAAGTTTTAATTATATGTTCTAATCCGAAATTAATCGGTGATAAACATCTTTTCAGCTAATTTTTCCTCACTTTCACAACGACAAATGCCGACGGCAAACGGAACTCACCTTGCAGCAGCCGGTTCTCGGCATCGGTGAAACTGAGCACCCAGGCATCGCCCTCCATGGCCGAGTTCTTGCCCTGCAGGGCGATGCACTCCTTGGAGAGCATATCGAAGCCCTCGGTCTTGACCTCCGCCACTATGTTGGGATGCGGCCAGGGTATCCCAGGCAGGGGCCAGTGCGAGGCAGAACGCGGCCAGAGGCCGGCACACTTGAAGGCGGGCGTGATCTGGACAATGATGCGCTCCCGGATGCGCAGCTTCACCTCCGTGGTGTCGGCGATCATCTTGACGATGTCACGGTAGGCGCACTTGTCGCACGCCTGCGCCACCAGTGTCTGGAAGCGGGAGCGGATCTTCCTGGCCGACAAATAGCCGCTGGCCGTGATGAACTCCACCCACAGGGACATGGAGCGTTTCCGGCCGTCGCTGAGCTTGAGGACAGCACAGCCCGGCAAGGTGCCATCGTCCACGAAATTGAGAACACCCATCTGGTTGAGGTAGATGATGATCTCGAATTCCGTGGGCGAGATGACCTCCAGGCCCTCGAAGCGGCCATTGTAGTCGTTCAGCGAGGAGATGAAGCGCGGCTCCTGCACCTCCACCTCCTTGAGCACGTCCTGGACGATGCGGCAGACCTCCTGGATTTGCTTGTGGATCTGCGCCTTGCGCACCTGGACCCGGTCCGCGCAATACTTGTTCATCTGGTAGACCATCTTGGACTGTGCCGCGATCATGTCCGACGGCACCAGCATGGTTCTCCTGAATGTCCCGGTCCCAATCCCGATCCCGGCGGCGGCAACTGCTGCTCCTACGGCTTAGTCTCTGCTGGCTGCTGCTGCTCTGGGTAACTGCTCTTTGCACTCATTACCTAGGGGCACACATGGGGGTCACCGGTCACCGCACACACACACAACAAAAAAGATTGGAAGCGAGAGGGGGGGCAAGGAACGTCACACGACAAACGACAAACGACGAACGACGGACGGCACTCGGCTTAGAATTCCCAAGTTCTGATATTGCACTTTCAGCTTGTCTGTTGGCGCTTTCCTTCGTTTCTTCGCTTTTCACGACACAGTTTATGGGGTTTTCTTTCTGTTCCTTCTGAGTTTCCTTTTCGCTTCCCCGGCTGAACATTGACTGATTCCGCATGGCGTTCGCACCGCAAGAAAAGTGTCTCTGCCGGTGCCGCCGCCGCCGCCTCCTCTGCCGCGGCCGGCTTCACTGTCGCTGCTGGCTCCATTTGGCGGGTGCGAACGAGACGGCCCTCGCCACGCGCTGGCCAACTCGTGTGCGCTCGCTCTCTCTCTCGCCCCCAAGCAATCATGGCTGGAGCTGCGAGAGAGCCTTTGCTTGGCTAACTCTCTCATGCACTCAGAAAAACAACGGATATTGTATTAATGGCATATGTAAATTTAAATATAAATGCTATTACAATAGAAGTGGGTATATTTATAAATTAAATAAAATAATTAAAAATATACTTTTTACATTTTTTAAATAATTTACCAAGTATTTTTAAACATAAAGATAATTAAGTATACAACATTAATTCATTTGGTTGCCATTAGTTATTTATTTATTTATCTCTTCTTTTTTCTCAGTGTAAATTGCATAAAACACTTCTCGCCTTGTCTGTTGTGTTGATCTTGGCGGCTATAGTTTAGTCCGGCATTAAAATTAAACCACCCCGCGTCTCTCATTGGCTCCGCCCTCTTCCTTGACTCTCTCGGGCACACGCACACATGCGCCATGGGCACTGCCGCTTCCACACAGATAAGCACCCATACAGCTGCCTTTGCCGTTTGTTTGTTTTGGCTCTCCGGCTCCGTGGCTCTTTGGGGGTGTTCTTCCTGTCCCTCTGGCTGTGGGTGGACACGGTTGGCTGGCTAACTGAGTTATTGGGGGGGATTTTTGGGGATACCAGGACCGGGTAAAGGGGCCTTCGGGCTTGAGAGAGGGTTGGAGGTAACTTTTGGAGCTCAACTAGCAGATTAAAACTATTGATTTGGTGACTTTTTCCGGTAGAAATGGTGACCCCAAATTGGGGGCTAAGAAAAGAGCTTTAGAAAGAGTTTGGGAAACATTTTAAATTAAATAAGATTTAAGAGAAAAAACAATCAAGGGTTTGCTAAAGTTATTTAAGAGTTTCTCAAACAAATGTAAACAAAATAATGTAAGGAAAAATAATAATTGCAATAAAATTGATGTATTAATGATTTTAAATATTTTGTAATTAATTTTCAAACTTAAATAAACGGGGAACCCAATCGGCCTTAAGAAAATGTCTAAATAGTGACTTTATTAAGAAAAGAAATTGTCTTAGAGCTATCATTTCTACAATGAACTCTATAGTTTTGTAGAAATACTATATGTATATTTATTAAAAAACATACGTGTTGAAATAACATCAAAAAATAGTTATAACCAAAAGCTCGTTGGCTCGTAAGTTTCTTTATTTATTGAGTGGAGTCTTCTGTTTGAATGGAAAACCCATCGGAACCAAGTGATATATATTTGCCAAGCGCTGAGTAATTAATTTTCCCGGGAAAATATCCTATAAGAAATGGGTATTTTACCTTCTCCTTTCAGCCAAAGAAGAAGTCTCTATTTATCTGACTCCCACCACCATCTTTTGGTGGGTATCGTTGCCGCCTCCCTTTCTTTTTACTACACGCCATATCTCGGGATTCCTTACCGAATTAATGCATATCTAATGTGATTAATGAGCGTTTAACACGAGCTTGTGGGGACTCCACTCCACTTCACGTTCAGGCCACGTCCAGTCCACCATATTTTTGTGGTTCCAGGGTGGGGCCTTCATACCGCCGGGGTCACACCACTTATACTAGACTTGGCAACGGCCTGTCCAGTCGAACATTAAGTTGCACTTTAAAGAGCGGCGGACAAATTATTATGTATAATTCAATTTGAACTGTGTGCCGGAACGTGCATTAAGATAATGCTAATTAACACCTCGGGGCAGGAGTCCGACTCATACTGGGACTCTACGCCTATATATGCCACTCTCTTGGCTCTTTCTTCTTCTCCGATAAGCCCCGAAATGGAGCCTGGCCACGGGGGGAATGGAAATGGAACTGGGAACTGGGAACTGGGAATGGATATGGATATGGAAATGGTGATGGTGATGGAGAGGAGCTGCTGATAGGCAACACCACATTGCGGGGCTGAAAAATGCGGTTGGAATCATTTTAATGGCCGCGTAAATGTGGAAAATTATCAAAGGAACACGAACTTAATTGCGGCCATTATCGCTTTTATGGCATATAAATTGGAAATGAATTATGCAACAGGAGAGCAGGCCCAAGGAGCCACAGCCGAGGTCTTCATTAGTGCTCAAGGTCAGTCGCGGTTAGCTTCTTTATATTTGTAGGTATATATCGGGTGTAATATATAGCTTTATCACCGATCGATGTGCAGGATTTATGCGTGTCAGGAGCAGCTATCGATTGACAGCGATACTTTTTACCGATTGCCCGGTAGTCGCGTCTTTAATTAAATTGTGTATGTTGCGAGTGTGTTGCGGCTGGAATCTCCCAAAAAAAAAAAAAAAAAAAAAAAAAAACGACTTCATCTGGGTTTCTCTGGAGGCTTCTTCGTTTATCAGATGCACGAGATCTCCGCCTTCAATCCCTTCCTGCTTCGGCACGGCAAGAAATACTCATTAGTTTCGTAAAAAAAAAATTAATAGTTTGAAAATGTTTACCACCAGAAACCTAGGTAATATGTCCTGTAATCCTTGATTATTTTCAAAATTTATAGTTTATTTTTATTAAAAAAATATATTTAACACTTTGTTTCGTTCCTTTATTGTTTCCAGTGCCCTCACATACGCTTTGTGGTTCTGCGGCTCAGCTCCAAAATGACCAAATGGCGGAAAATTAAGCCGGAGCAGGAGGAAAAGGTGGAACAAGGAGCAGCAGCAAACACAGAAGCGACAACTGCAGCACAGAGATTGCAATCGCTGGCAGGCTACATCCCTTTTTCCTTGCCAGCAGCTGCTGCTGCTGCTGCTGCTGTTCCTACACGACACTCTGACCCCCTCCTGTCTGCGCCTTCGTCCTTTCCCCTAACCATTCCCAGAGTCACCCCTCACATTATCCACTTCGTGGCGCTTTCGCACGGCCGACACTTTGACGGGGACAAGTTCATTTATCCGGAGATGAAAGGACCAGATATAGCTTCCTTCCAGCAAGTTCTACAACATTAACAAGACTTTACAGCTAAAAACTTTAGCTCTTCAGTGGGTTTTTAGTGTTCTATGGTGTGGATCTTATTTAAAATTTGACTCTATACTAATTTATTTATTTTATATTTATATTAATTTATATTTATATTTACTTTTGTCAGACATTTGGTACAGTTACGTCACGGTTTCACCTCGAAAGCTCAATAAACAACTTTGCTACTTTTAAAAATGTATCTAAATTACATTCTTCAACAAAATAATTAACATTTTTGCTTTATTCAAATAAATGTAAACGTTTTATTAAGTTTAAAATGAGTTCAATTTATGATATAATTAATTCTCATGGATACATCAGGCTAAAAATATCTTTATTTTGATTTTAACAAACCAATAAAATACTATCAATTATATTAAGAAAAATATATATATTCCTAGAAACCACCACACACGATCGTTTTTATTTATTTATTTTTTTTTTTTTGAAGTAGAGAAGCTTGGATTACCTGGAGTGCTTGTCTCATCGGGTTACCTCAATGGAGCCCCTTTTCTCAGTGACATTTCCCCCAAACTCTCGTGGCCCTTGGGCTCCATAATGAATGACGGAGTAAAGAAAGGCCTGAGACCCGGCTTAATTAGGCCAAACAAAGATGCACCTTGCCATGGCTCAACGCTCATCGATCATTTTCCGATTGAACTGGCCGAGCCCAGATAATCCCTGAATATACGTAAAAAAAAAAACCCTTTTAAACCCTTTTCAGCAGCCTTTCTTCTTACATTTTTTAGTGACAGAAAAAAAAAAGAGAATAGAGAGACAACAAAAATATATAAACTTTTTTGTATGTTTTTAAGTTTTAGTTTTATTTGTTAAAAATGTTTTTTATATGTTAAAAAATAAGAAAAATGTAATAAAAATAAGGTTAATATTAGGAAACAGCCTCTAAATACCAGGATAGAGAATAAACAACATATTATAAGCACTGTATTCAGAGAGGTCTTCAGAGGGATCCTCCGAGATATCTATATAAACTTTCTTGGTTAAAGAGTTTAGAGTATGTTCTAGTTTTAGTTTTATGCGTACAAATGGTGTTTAAATAATAAAATAAAATTTAAAATGCAAACAAAATTAAGTAACCTCTAAATACCAGGATAGAGAATAACACAACAAATTACCAGCACTGCCTTCAGAGAGAGAAAGCCCCTTAAGCCATTGTGCAGTGGAGTTTGTCATTCGATATGATGGCCCCGTTGACAGGGGATTGTTTTGTTCAATTCCAAACCGATGAAGACAGCCGTGCTCAGCCTCAACCTGGCGCTTGTCTACATATACAGAAATACATATAAAGATATATATATATATGTGCTCCTGATTCCTGGCCTTATCCCCCTGACTTAACCTGGCTCTCGTGGCATGTGCAAAGGTCAGCTGGCTGCAATGGCGAGGGCATTGGCATTCCTCGGAGGTTGGCATTTACCTGGCCCTCCTAACCTCTCTCTCTCTCTGACTCCCTCTCTCTTACTCTCGCGGGGGCCACCTCCACCGATCTGAGCAACTGGCCAAGTGGCGCCTGCATCCCGTCGTGCGTCGTCTGCATATGCGGAATATGCGTGAGCGTCGCCACGAAATGAAACTGAAGAACAAGCTGGTCAGGGAGAGGGAGTCGGAGTCGGAGTCGGCGTCGGAGCCGATGCTGGATGCCCCCTACTCCAAATCTTGGAGCTCTGCTCTCCCTCCCATTAAAATCAGCGACATGCGGTTAAATATGCTTAAGTTTTTCCGCGGACAACTTGAAATTAAGTAGATGCCGGAGCCGGAGCCGGAGCCAGAGCCAGGTAACATAAGAGCATGCAAATTGCAACGCCACCGATGCCCCGCCGCCCGAGGAGGCTCCTCCTGGTTGGACAGGTCCCGTGTAGTTGGCTCGATTTATATTTTGTTTGGTCAGAGGAAATATCAACGCGTTTGCGTAAACGCTGGCTTAATCCATTCATTACGGCCATTAGGCTTTGTACGGCCTCGCTCCATGCTCCATGCTTCTCCATGCACCCAAGCCACTCCTCCTCCTCCTCCCAGCGAGATGACAGGCAGGGCCCAATAATTGCAGGGCAATTGATTAATCCCAACTCTCTTAGCCGGGGCCCTATGTCAACGGGCTGTAATCTTCTCCTTCTGCTTCTGCCACAGCCACTGACACGTTCGCCGGGCCCCAAAAGGGGTCCCTCTCTCGCTCTCTCTTTCCCTCGATGACCGATAATTGGGTAGTAGCCATAGCTTGGTAATTGCAAGGCCCACAGTCTTCAGTTCCCCTTTGGACACTACTATATTGTATATAGATTATTTCCTGTAAAAATCGTGCATAAAAATGTTTTTTTTTTTATCGAAAAAATATAATTTGATGGATTAACGATTATTTACTACTATATATATATATATATCGATTATTTCTGGCTATGAGATATGTGTTCATCTATATAAATTATTTGATCAATCATCCAATAAAGTGAAAGTCGTGAAAATAAAAATAATAATAATAATAATAATAATTATTTTAATTTATCGATTTTCATCTATAGGAAGTATTTCATAAAAACTATATTTTTATCGACCGTTTTTATGTAAAAAATAATGCATATTTTTAAATCAAGATCGATAATAAGATCGATTTTCACTGAAGCCGAATATCCTTAAAAATGTAGGAATCGTGCAGATAAAATGGTATTTCTACTTCTATAACATTTATTTCGATAATTTGCGTAAATATTTGCGCTTTTAATCGATATCACAAATATGAAAAATTCAAACTAAATCCAGAAAATAATCCTTGGCTCGGCGGAGCAACTATTTTCACTGGTCATAGCGTCCAGAGTGATCCGCTTGCCAAGTGGCACAGCATGGAGCACCTCGCTGCACCGAGGATCGGCGAGGAGAGAACGCAGATCTTCCCACAGCATCTTCGGTTTCAACAAAAAAAAGCGAGACGGGAATGAGATCATTTAGCGATCGTTCTCATTTAAATTATAACCAAAAACACATGCAGCGAAGGCGAAGACTCGGTGTCCCTCGAACTGGTTGGGATTCAGTTTTATAGTGGGCATCGGGCATCGCATCCCATCGGGGGCTGTCTTATCGCTCGCCTTCATTTAAATTATGGCAACGAATTTCGAGTGGCAGTCGCCTCGTTTTTGTTCTTATTTAATGCAATTCCTGCAGATCGCGCAACATGCGCTGATGAGCCATTAGGCCATTAGTCGCCTCTAAACGAGAACGGGAGAAGGAGCAGCAAGAGCAGGAGCAGAAGCAGGCTCTGACAGGGAAGGAGTCGGAGCTGGGGGAGATAAGAGAACCGAGCTCGAGTGTGGCGCCCATGAACATGAAATTGCTATTATGGCCCAGAAATGGGGGCTACCAAGAGCACTTTGCACTATCGCAAAAAAAAAAAAAAAAAACCAGAGAGACGGAGGCTGCAGGAGAACTCCTCTCCTCATCCATCGATCACTGAGATCTCCTCCTCCTTTGGCGATCTTCGTGCCATTATTTCCCATTGTAAACTGGACAAATTTATGGCGCAAACACGTCGCAATCCCAGTTGGCTCGTATTGTACAAGTGTTTATTTTGATGGCCATCACAGCCAGCCGCTAATTAGGATGTCCCCCTCTTGGTCCACGCACGGATCTCTGGTATCGGATAGCTGGGATATACCGAGTATCTGTGGCATCATTAAAATCAAAATCATGCAAACGTTTAACTGCGCCACAAAAGTTGTCGCAACAAACCCACGAAGAGATCTCTACTCTCCAGCAGGAGATCGTTAAAACGAGGCAGTTACAAGGCAGTTCCAAATCCCGCCATAAAATCGCCAAACTGATGGGCCAAGATCCGATCCGATCCGATCCGACTGGCATCCCCAGAGCTCTTGTCTCTTGATGGTTCACAATTTGTAATTGAATGCATGTAAATTGATTTCATCTACCAGGGCTAATAATTTGCACAATTTTATGTCCAGAGAGAGGGTATCTCTGGTTTCGCGGACAACGGACAACGGACAAATGGCAGTTGGAAACCTTATAAATTTAACGGTTCGACTAAGTGAGGCACATGTGCTTAATATTATCGGCAAGTACACTTTAGGCCATTAGCAGGCCATTTAGACCTGTCCCTCTGTCTGTCTGTCCGTTTTGTCCGCGAACGAACTCTGTCCGTCTGTCCGTCAAGAGGCATTTGTGATAATTCTGTGAGAGCTGATCACTCTGCTATCTTGAATTATGTCAGTTTTGTAATTTTATGCGAATCTTGTTAATTGCGCATAAACCTAACCCCTCTCTACCTCTCTCTCTCCCTATCTCTATCTCCCTTTAGCGGACACGCACGCAACGAAAGACTTAGGCAACGAACTCGATCGGCAGCTGCACTTGCAGAGCCCAGAAAAAGGGGGCCCCCAAGGAGCCGGAGCCGGAGCCACAACAACATGCTAATGAGAGATCGCAAATCGTAATGGAAATAAATGAAGTGAAACGCGATGGCATTTTCCCAAAGGAAATCCACACTTAGCCAACTGCCTGTCATCCTGTCCATCTAGATCCATCGGGATGTTTCCATTGTGAGAGGAGTAAAGTCTCCTCCAATTGAATAATTACCAAGCAATTATCGTTGAGAGTGCTGAAAGCCACTTGTCTTTATTTGAGTGAAATCGCATGGATTATATTAAATATTCAGAGCTAACTAGCCAGCAAAGATATAGAACAGCCATAAAGGATGCTGGAAATCAATTTGTACCCCCGAGAAGGTTCAAGGGTAAGGGGAAGGGGTAGGGGTAGGGGGAAAATAATCCCACCGAATCGAACCGAATTGAATCGAATTGAATTGAAGCACCGCTGGCGCCGATTCCAAAGGTAAACTCTCTTCAAAATCGCATAAATTGCGGTTAATAACGCGCGCTTAGGCCACAACTCACGTCAGAATGCATCAAGGGGCTCCGTATGGCGAATATTTATATTTCGCAGCGCGCCGGCTTTCGACGCTCGCCCCAATAAGAGAGATCGGGGAGAACTTAAACTTAAAAAAAAAAAACAAAAAAACTTTAAAAAAATCAGCCACGCAAAACCAATAAAGGCCCCCAGAGATCCAGTCCAAGTCGGACTCCAACTCTCATTCCATTTGAAGCTTTAGGCAGTTGCCGCAAAATGCACTCAAAACAAAGGGGGTTTTCCGGCTTAATCAGAATCTTGAATCTCTTATTTATTTATTTATTATAATATAAATTAGTCACAAACTTGGAAACGAAACAGGAATATTAATGTTGATTTCTTATTTTAACTTAAGTTAATGTAAGGAGTGCTCTAATAATTCCCAAGTCTGAATTCTATTTCACGTTACATAGCATAAAATCACTCTAAGAAAATATAAAATATGTATAATATCTAAATATATATTATAATATAGCACAAACACTCACATTATAAAAA
>JAEIIL010018093.1:0-31196 GCA_018905715.1 Drosophila lini
TTAAAATTTTTATAAATTTAAAACATTTTTTTGAGGCACTGTTTGACCTTAGGAGACCCTCTAAACTAAATATAAGAGAAATTTGTTTATATTTATTTACTCTTTCGGCTTTTAAATAAAGATTCTGCTCGATTTAAAGCTTAGCCATAAATAAAGGGGTAAAAAACAGTCAAGAGAAGCGCTTTAAATAAGCCTTACTCTACCCTCTCTTTGCTCTAATTATTGATTTGCAAGGCAAGCAAAACCATCAGTGAAACCATTTCTTAACAAAAAATTTCAGACATTTAATTGGCTGTTCCGAAACAATCATATATCAATTGAGTGACGCGTTAATTGGAAATTCCCTTCAATGTTCACGCGATGTCTATAAACGATCCAAAACCAATTTGGGTATTTGATTTAGAGGCAAAAATACAGTCTGGGGTTAACTGATAACTCTGCCTTTGATCTTATCTCTTTAGCCTAATCAGAGCACACTAAATAAAAGCAAGTAATGTCCAGCAGCAAAGAGGGGACTGTATATCTCATGGTGTTTATGGTTTACAATCATTAGTTAGACTTTAAGGCTGTGGATATTTTGAAGCTCTTATAAAATGTAATTTTTTATTCGTTTTTATTTACAATTCTTTTTTGTTTATCTTGAATTTAAAACAATTGCTTAACTTTTCCTCACGATCCCCTTCAGGGTCCTATTTCCTTTTGAGATAATCCTCATAGAGTTTCAACAATTCCGGACTCGTCCTTGGCGGCACCGCCTTCAAGGCATGCTCAAAGTCCAGCCACTGCACCTGTTCCGCCTCAAAGCTTTGCTCCAGAGCACGCAAAGCAGCTTCGTGACACACGGCTTGGATTTCCGCGCCGGAATAGCCATCCGTCAATTGCACCAACTTCTCCATGTCCACATCTGGCGATACCGGCATGGCGCGAAGTTTAATTTTCAAAATTTCCCGACGCGCTTCCGTCTTGGGTAAACCCACGTAAAGGATGCGATCAATTCTTCCCGGTCGGAGTAGCGCCTTGTCAATCATATCCGGGCGATTGGTGGCCGCAACAATGGTGACATTCTGCAGGGCCTCCACGCCGTCCAGCTCGGTTAGCAATTGTGTGAGCACGCGTTCTTTTACAGAGGAACCCGAACCGGAGCCGGAACTGTCGCCTTCGGACCGCTCGCCGCCAATGGCATCGATTTCATCAAAGAAGACTATGGCGGGCGCCACTTGGCGAGCCTTGCGGAAGACCTCACGCACCGCCCGCTCCGATTCGCCGACCCACATGGAGAAGAGCTCCGGTCCCTTGATCGAGAGAAAGTTAAGCTTACTCTCCGTGGCCAGAGCTTTGGCAATCATCGTTTTGGAGCAGCCCGGCGGTCCGAACATGAGGATACCCCTGGGCGGCTTGATGCCCAAACGTTGGAATTTCTCCGCATGCAGCAGCGGCCATTCGATGGCCTGTTGCATGGCCAAACGGAGCTCCGATTGACCGCCAATATCCGCCCACTGGACGTTGGGGCACTCGATAAGAACTTCACGCATCGCCGAGGGCTTGATGCGGGTCAGGGCAGCCTGCAGATGCTCAAGCTGAAGCGGATGGGGCTGAGCCTGCAGCATGGCAGCATACACCAGATTCGCAAGATCTGCACCCACATAGCCATGGGTAACAGAAGCAATATGCTCCACCGCCTCTTCACCCAACTGGTGCTCCAAAGGCTCGGTAAGACTCTGAATAATCTCTCTCCTTGCCTGGGGAGTTGGGGCACCCAACTCCAGCTCACTGTCCAATCGACCAGCTCTTCGTATGCTCGGATGCAGGGACTCAATCTGCGAACTGGTGGCCAGCAGGAAGGTTTTGCTTCCCTTCAATTGACTGGGACTGCTGAGCTGATCGAGGAGGGAAAGAAAGGCCAGGGAGACGCGTTTGACAAGGTCACTGCTTTCCTGTTTGGGGCACAGGTTGTGGACATCCTCGATCAGCAAAAGTGTCGGGTGTGGATAGTGATTGTAGGCACGCTCGAAGATGGCCGAAAGCTTTTGTTCGGTTTCTCCCAAGAACTTGCTGTATACTTCGCCACTATTGATGCGTATGAGTTGGGCATTTCCCTGGCTGCGCTCCTCGGCCACCGCAGACATGGCCTCCAGGATCAAGGACTTGCCACAGCCGGTGGCTCCATACAGAAGCATGCCACGCGATACCCTTAGCCCTGATGGAAATCATACAATTAATTCAAACTGCTTTGGTATTTTTTAAGAATTATATATACCTGCAGGTAACGCCCTAAAGCCCAAGGCGTACTCCATGCTCTCCTCCACCAGTTGTAATTGCCTCTCCAGCCCTCCTATTTGGAATTTGGTAATGCGATGGATTTTCTTCTGCTCATTTAGCTGTTGCTCTGCATTCTCTGATATCAGCTGGAGTTTGGTGACGTTGGTCACCTGGACAAACTGCAAAGGCTTGGAATCCAGACTGAGACCAGCTAGAGCTTCTTCCACCGTGCCCTGCCATCGCTCCAGGCGAAAAAGCAGCGACTTGTTGAAGAAATTCATGGGGATTTCACTACCCTTGCAAAAGATCCTATTGACAATGTCTCTTTTGAGAAGGGAAATGGCTTCCTGGAGTTGTCCTGCCGCCAGTGGAGTCTCTTTGCTGTTTAATTGCCTTAGGGATATGCTGGCAGCAGCTGTAAGGCAGCTGGAGTCCAGAGCAGTAATCTTTAAGAGCTTGCCACGCAGCTGCGTCCAATGGAGCTTGAAATCTACAAATAAATTTGTATTAAGAGAGATTTTATTTAAGAATTATCTTACTTATAGTTGCAATATCTCACCTCCCTCGCTCACAAACACTGTCGTGAGAAATTGCTCTGATATGGGCCACAAAATCCTCACCAGCGGTTGTTGCTCCGTCGACGGCGCCTCTATCACCACGTGCTGGCCAATATGCAGTTTGGCCAACTGCATTGCTCCCTCGGAGACGAACAACAGCATGTTGGCATATTTGGCCGAGAGATCCTTCAGAGATTCCACCTCATAGTTTCGCTGCTGCAGAGTTCTCGTGAAGATTGCTCCACTTCGCACGTACTCCGCATCGGAATCCGGCGCAGCATTTTCCAGGCAGATTGTGGAGCAGTGGTCATCGTGGTTGTCCCTCGCCTTGGAGGGAATGTGCACGCCACAGGTCTCGCAGTGATACCAACTGGCCTGGTTCTTCTTGCTGCTCGATTTCGGCGGCATATCTATAGCCGGTTGCACGTTTTGTTTCCATTGTGAATGGCAATTCTCAATTCTGTTTTGTTTTTATTGTGAATGTCGATTTCCGATATTTTGTATATCGATAAAAGTCTCCATCAATATGCATTTGTTGTGACTCACGCAGAATTGTTAGTGCAAAAGTGGAAAGAAGGAAAACAGAGCGCACGAAGGAAAACAGAGCGCACGGAGGGTAACATGAATAGCGAAGCCTCATCACTGCAGATGCCCCAGGTGGTGCCGGGCAGCCTCCCAGCAGCAGGGGCGGCGGCGTCGTCGATGGAGGAAGCCAGTCAAGCGTCCGCATCCCTAAGTGCGGCCATCTCAAACACGGATTTCTACATCGGCGTCGGCCTGGCAATCTCCTCCTGCTTCTTCATCGGCTCCAGCTTCATCATCAAAAAGAAGGCACTCATCCGGCTAAGCAGATACGGCGAGGTGCGGGCCTCGGCTGGAGGATTTGGCTATCTGCGGGAATGGATCTGGTGGGCGGGTCTCCTAACAAGTGAGTTGGAAACTATGCGCTGGCAGAGCAGCAACTAGGGAACTCCGAAATAGTTAATATATTTTTTCTTAAGTAAATATGTAGGTTTATGAAACTTTTAACGTCCTTTTAAAGAACTACATCTTTCGATGGGTTTATAAAAATTTTTAGAGACAAAACAATGAGAACAAAGGTAATAGTGATTCAATGAGCTATTCTCTTGAAATTTTCCAAAACCAGAATTTGAATAAATACCTTAACAGAGATAAGAAAAGTCCCCAAAAACCCGATAAAAACGTATGTATAGTTCGTCATATTTGATAGAAATATACACATGTTCAGATACAGCAAGGTGTTTCTTATCTTGTTCCATTGTTTTTCAATTACAATTCTAATTGATTTTGACCTAGAGTGAGATTATAGTTCATATGTCACCAGAAAGTCCTATCTAGTTCTTAACTTTTAACCTGCAAAACTTTGCCAAATATATACATATTGTATAGTTTTTAAAGACCACAAACATCCGGCAATAATTATAATACGGGCTACTAGGCTATGCCCACAGATATATGTACAGAACGAACCCCTTATCTATGACTCATTGACTTACTGTCTCTCTGTTTGTTGTTTTTCTTTCAGTGGGTCTGGGCGAGGCGGCCAATTTTGCGGCCTATGCCTTTGCCCCCGCCTCCCTGGTGACCCCCTTGGGGGCCCTCAGTGTGATTATCTCGGCGGTAATGGCCTCCAGATTTCTCAACGAAAAGCTTAACCTACTGGGAAAGATTGGCTGCTTTTTGTGCATCTTGGGCTCCACAATCATTGTGATTCACTCGCCCAAGGAGAAGGAGATAGAGGATCTGCAGCTGCTGTTTGACATGCTGCAGGATCCGGTGTTCATTCTGTATGTGATTTGCATCATTGGCTCCACGGTGTTTGTGGCATGCTTCATTGCCCCGCGTCACGGACACACCAATGTGGTTGTCTATATCTTCATGTGCTCGGGAATTGGCTCCCTGACCGTGATGTCGTGTAAGGCACTGGGTCTGGCCATTCGGCAGACGTTGAACAACGGTGGAAACGTGTTCCTCACCTGGATGCCGTGGTTCCTGATCCTGATCACCGTCACATTTATCGCCATCCAGATGAATTATCTGAACAAGGCGCTGGATATATTCAACACCAGCATTGTGACGCCTGTTTACTATGTCATGTTCACCACTCTGGTGATCGTGGCCTCCGCCATTCTGTTCAAGGAGTTCACCCACATGCGCTTCGACGACATCCTGGGCGATGTGTGTGGCTTCCTGGTCGTTATCACAGCTGTCTTCCTGCTCAACGCCTTCCGGGACATAGACATAACGCTGAACGATGTAAGGGGGTTGATGCGTCCGAAAATGCAGAGAGTGTCGCAGTTCGACGAGGAGGTGCTGGTCACCAGCAACACCAAGGAGCGACGTCTGTCGTACGGCTCCGGCGACGTGTTCCGAAAGGCCTGACACAAGCATCGCTACCAGGTTTAGTTGCATCCCCTGCAGCGCATGGCCTGAAGATGGCTTCCGAAACGAAACATTGGTCCAAAAAACGCATATCACTTGCCCATCACATCACATCCTGTCATCTCTCATCCATTGTTCCTTTCATCTTGTTAAAAACACATTCGCTAGCATTAGAACATAGGTTATAGGACGAAATTATGTACATTAAAAGGATTTATTTAACGAAAAGCAGCAGTTCATTTCATTTTTTCAAGATTAAATTCTTATCACATCTACTATTTATTTAATGTCTAAAAATTTCAGGGATTACAAAATTTAAATTTTTAACCTAAAATTATTTATCGATAACAATAACTAGCGTAGCTGACTTTCCAGTGAATGACAGAGTTGCCCCTTTTAATTGGCAAACAAAATACTCGCCAATAAACAGTTATTTAATTAATTTGCTTTAATTTACCAATCAAAATGAGCTTGGTGCGAATGCAAACACTAGGAAGACTTTCCCGTATTTCCCGTAATCTCCTCCGGTCTGATTGGGCTCGTTCTACCGCTGTGACTGTCAACTTGCCGGCCGCCATTACGATCAGAACGCTGAAAACATTTGGAGGCCCTGCCGAAAATTCCATTCTAGCCAAAGAGCCGCTCTCTGCATTTACCCAACGTCTGCGCCAGTATTCTTGTGGGAAAATTGGAAAAGCTATGGAGGAACACTGTGTGGTACCCGACGTGATTGCCAAGGCCCCGACGGCAACGGCAACTGTGGAATATCCCTGCGATATTGTGGTTAAGCCCGGCCAGGTTCTGACTCCCACCCAGGTCAAGGATCAGCCCTCCGTCAAGTGGGAGGCAGACGCCAACAAGCTATACACTCTGTGCATGACCGATCCGGATGCTCCGAGCCGCAAGGAGCCCACTTACCGCGAATGGCACCACTGGCTGGTGGGCAACATTCCCGGCTCCGATATCGCCAAGGGCGAAGTTCTCTCCGCTTACATTGGATCTGGGCCGCCGCCGGACACTGGCCTGCATCGCTACGTGTTCCTCATTTACGAGCAATCGTGCAAGCTCACCTTCGACGAAAAGAGGCTGCCCAACAACAGTGGCGACGGACGTGGTGGGTTCAAAATCGCCGACTTTGCCAAGAAGTACAACCTGGGAGATCCGATTGCCGGCAATCTCTACCAGGCAGAGTATGACGACTATGTGCCCATTCTCTACAAGCAGCTGGGCGCATAAGTCCCTTGTTTTTTGGTCAATGTATACTCATTATGTAACTGCAGTTGGAATTGGATTCACAAATTGCAAACCCATTGAAAAGCCTGAAAAAAGACACTATATCCAAGATTCTGTGTACCATATTTGTTGGCAATAATAAAATTGTTAAAGACATCGACTGCATAAACGTTTTTTGTCATATCTTATCTGTTGAAGACTTAAAATTGGGTTTATAAATATTATATGTCTTATTAAAAGGCGAACAGGACTTATCTTATCTAATAAAATCTGAAATCCTATGTAATTAGGCTTGCTGACCTCTGCCTTTGCATATATGCAAATAGCCTCACAGGGTATTTATAATTTTAGTCATTAGTTTGCAACGCAATGAAGGATAATTTTTTTTTGAAAATCAAACTTTAAACTGTCAGAACATGAGTTTCAATTCAAAAATGGTTTCTAATTCTATTTTCATTGGGTTAACAAACTAAGTTTATAATTTAAAAACATTGAAATTTTATTGGAATTTTTACAAGTTTTTATTAATGGCAATTTTACCAATTTTACGGAAAGCTGTTTGCGTTAGTTTTAATAAGGTCATAAATGTGCATACTGAAATTAATTTGTTTTACAATACAAATTTTTTAGATTTTTGACAGCTTTAACACCTCATTAAATTTCGAAAAAAGAAAAAAAAATTAAAAACAAAAAAATTTCTTTAAACATGGCTATATGATTTATAGGGTCGAAAATTACATCATTACATCACTAAATAAAAAATAAATAATACCCTTCAAGAAGACATCAAATATTCCCATTATTTGAATCGATATTTATGGATACCTTCATATACATTTTTGGAAAAATCAAAGTTTAAAAAATAACATTACCAAGCAACAACAATAATTTAGTTTTCCATTGGACTTGGTTAAATCGAAATTATGCAAATAAAATGTCTATATCATATTGCTCCCACAGGAATCATCAGTACATTTGAAGGAATATCTAAAACTGTTCTTGTAATCTATGAAATATAACAGTTTCAGATAAAATTTCAATGTTCAAATTGTAAAAGTTAATTTGGTAGAACCAAGCCTTATCTCTTAAGTTCCAAAGTCGGAAGCAACAATATTAGCTTTGTGCAGCTTGTTTTTTATGAGGGTTTGTTTTTAATATTTGTATGTATATTTCCCATAATAAAAATCTGTATTTATTGTAGGCCGATTATTTATTTTTCAAATCCAATGACATTCTACGTTATAAATAGTATTCTTCTAGCGTCATACAAAAATGTTGTGAAATACAGGTAATTACAATCTTACCAAGTGGAAAACACACTCGCGGCTCAGAGTATTTTAATAATTACGGCCGCGTTCATCGGTGATCATTTATACATATTACAAATTGAAAATGATCAAAAAATAAGCTAGTTTTAATTCCCAATGAACGCGGGAATTGATTTTCTCTAAGGAAGTAGTTTATTAATTTTCTGATCAATGTATTCGTTTTCGTATCGGCCACAGCAAACGAAAGACAAAGCCCTCTTGGGTCGGCTCCCTTATTTCGTTTAAACAATGTGTTCTAATTACAGACTACGCTATATAGTCATATGCTCGCTTCAGTTAGTGTATATATTAGGGTTCCGTTGTAAAATCTAGATAAGTAATCTTATGAATCATATTATAATCCTGGAGAAAACCTACGCAGTGTGTTCGATGTTGGGGACCGAGTGTGTGTATGGTTGAATGCTGAGACGAGGAGTAGCAGTGTGCTAGTTAGGTTTTCCGAGCCCGGTTACTCAGGGGCCGGAAAGATAGTGCGGTGCTCCTTCCATTCGGTTTCACTAATTGCCTGAAAATGGGAAAAATATATAAAGATGTGGTGAATGAAGTGCTGGAACCCTTTACTCACCACCAACTCGTCGAAAGCCTGCTTGGCCAGCCAGTGGAAAACGGGGGTCTTCCACTCGCGGACAGTGGACTGCTGATCCCTGACGATCTCCTCCTCGGTGGACTTGGAATTGTGGATAGTCTCGTACTTGGCCCACAGGAAGATCATGCTCTTCAACTTGTATACCCAGAGATCGTTGGGTATGTTGCGAATCAGGTCCTGGAGCTCCAGTATATTCAGCTCGGTGAGGTTCTCCAGGAAGGTGCGGTTCATCAGGGTAAAGATCGTCTTCATGGTGTCGTACGGCACATCGGCATTCTTCTCCAGCACATAGTGGGCCGACTTGATGATGGCGAACACCACCTCCTCGGTGGTCATCTTGGGTAGATTGGGCAGGAAACAGTGCTCCAGATTGTAATTGCCGACCTCCACCAGCTTCTTTTCGATCTTATCGCCGTACTGCTTGTAGTCCTTCCACCACTTATCCCACTCCTTGTAGCTCTTCGATTCGTACAGCGGTGCCCACTCGCCGCGTATACGCTTTCTGTTCTTTTTGCCACCCTTGCGGGCCACCTTGACCTCCTCGGAAGACTCGTCGTCGGACAGCTCGTTAAGCAGCACGGCATCTTCGGAGAAGTCCTCGTCCACGGCCTCCTGGTTTGTACTGTAGTTGAAGAGTTGCTCGAAGAAGGTCAAAGCATATGATTCCGACTCCGGCTGCGGAAGCTTCTTCGGCTGGTCGTTGAGGTACGGCAATTTGAAGCCGCCCATAAGGAAGCCGCGCTTGCGGGCCACACGGCGCCACTTCTTCACAGACTTGGAAGCTGCCTCCGTTTCCAGGGGTGGTGCAGCAGCAACGCGCTTTTGTCCTGGAAAAAATATAAAATTTAATTTTCAGTTCTTGAGAGAAACCAAACAAAAAGGTCTTCCACTTACCAATTTGTGGTGGCATTCCAGGTGCATTTGGTGGCTTGGTGGCGGGATTGCCTACCTTGGGACCACGAGGAACTCCCTGCAAGGGTCCACCTCTAACTCCTTGAAGACCAGGTCGTACTCCTTGAGGGCCAGGTCGTACTCCTTGAAGACCAGCACGAACTCCCGGGGGACCAGCACGAACTCCCTGGGGACCAGCTCGTACTCCCTGAGTCCTGACTCCCGGAGGAGCAGGTTTTACACCTTGCGGTCCAGCTCCAGCTGCTGGCGGTCCCTTCTTGACTGCCTGTGGTCCACTTTTTACTGGTCCAGGGCCAGCCTTGTTAACTTGTCCGGCGACTGGAGGCTTCTTCTGAACAGCAGCCCCAGCACTGTTGGTTTTAGTGGCGGCATTGACGAGCTTATACTGATTGGGTGCCTTATTCTGGACGCCAGCAGCAGTGCCTGGACGCACATTACCAGCTTTGTTCGGTTGGATGTTCCGACCCGCAGCATTGGTCACGGCGGCGGCTGCATTCGGGTTATTGCGCATGTTATACACTGCCTTGGCAGCTGGCTGAGGTCCAGGTTTTCGGACGGCGCCGCCATTGTTCACGTTGATCTTCTGTAGCTGATTTCGCTTTGAGTTGAAGGCGCGCTGGCTGGCCTCCCAGTTAGAGAGGGCTTGTCCTCCGCCGCCTCCGCCACTGTTGTTCGATTGATAGCCAGAGCTCTGGAACGAGGAGGACTGATTGGGCGAGTTGCTCCAGTTGCGCGAGTTGGCCTCATTGAAGGAGCGACTAATGTTGTTGCTAAAGCCGGAACCGCCTGAGCTGTTGAAGCCACCTTGTCCACCTCCTCCGCTGCCTAAGTTATTGAAGCCGCCTCCTCCGCCAGAGTTGTTGAAGCCTCCTCCACCGCCCGAGTTGTTAAAGCCACCTGCGCCTCTGGCAGGGCCTCGGGTGTTGAAGTTATCATTGAAGTTTTGTCCGCCAAAGTTTCCTGGATTCGGGCCTCCAAAGTTGCCAGAGTCCGAACTCCCGTAGTTGCCCGAATTCTGCCCGCCGAAATTACCGCCACGTCCATAGGAATCATTGTATCCAGAACGCTGTTGGTCATTAAAGTTCTGAGACTGCGGGCCGCGGAAATTATCATTGTTTCCACCAAACGAGGGCCCATCGTTGGGACCGTAATTGGAGCCAGGATTGCCACCGAAATTGCGGGGAGAGTCACGGTAATCGTTGGACATGTCCGAATTGAAATTACCACCTAGATTGCGGTTTCTCATTTCCTCCAGCTCCAGCACGCGTTGCAGGTTGCCCAAATTGGCCTGCAGACCGGCAGAGCCCAAGCCACCGACTCCTCCGCCTCGGTTTGAGGGACCAAAGTTGTCTGATTGGCCACGGAAATTGTCCTGGAAGTTATCGTTGGCGTTACCAAAACGCTGATTGTTGTTCATGTTGGCAGTAAAGCCGCGATCATCAGTGGAACGTGGATAGTTGTTGTTGCTGCGGGGGCCGCCATCGAAGTTACCGCCACCGCCACCACGGTTGTAGTTACCAGAATCGGGACTCTGATTTCTGTTACCGCCGTAGCCTCCCTGGTTTCCGCCGCCGCCGCCGCCACCGTAGTTGCCGCCATTGTAGCCGCCACCACCGCCGTAATTCGAGGAAAAGTCACCCAAGCCGCCACCGCCGCCGCCAGCGTTCCCCATTCCACGCCGCTGGCCAATTCCGTAAGCGTCGTTCTTCATTTGCCGGAAGTCCATGTCGGAGCCCCGTGCGCGAATGCTGCTTACCCGGCGTTAAATGATTCGCTGCTTAACTTAACTTCCCTGCACTGCTTTCCCGCTTTTAAAATAATTGTGTCAAACTTTTTTTCCACACAAATTTTCCCGAATTTTTTCGCAGCAAGCCAACAGTGTTACCACCTAATGGAAACCGGCTAGAAGGGAAATGCCATACGGCGTCATGGAAAAATACTAACTTATTAGCCAAAAAATACCAACAACCACCAAGTTGTGAATCCATTTATTTGTATGGAAATTTATTAATAAATGAATTTAAAAATTTAATTTAATTTATGCAGAATTTTTTTATATTTCATTTTAAAATTATATTTTATTTAATTATAAGAAAAAGATATTTTATGCAAATGTATTTATAAATTAATTTTAAAATGTAATTCAATTTAATTGCAAGATAACGATTAATATTTTTTAAATTTAATTATTTATCTATTTTGAGGTCACAATTCCTTACAAAAAATTTGCATTTAAAACAATAAAAAGCCGGTTAAAGTTAAATCTCTATAAAGGTTTAATTTTTTATAGTAACAAATAAAACAATAATTATCGGTCTCTGGAATAAAACACATATTTAACGATATATTCGCCCTGTAAATCCAAAATCAGAGGACGTTTTTAGACCGGGTCATTTGTGTACCCTTACAAGGTATTATAATTTTAGCCATAAGTTTGCAACGCAGTGAAGGAGTCATTTCCTCCCTATAAATAATATAAATATATAATATATAAAACTATTAATTTATGTTTTTTATATGTGTGCGATTTAAGAATAACAGGCTCCTTTCTTGTTAGAATTGCAATATAACATTGATTGATTTTTTAAAAGGTGTAACACATTGTAACAGTAACGTTTGGTATCAATAAATAAATTTATTCAAGATTCGGACTCTTTTTGCGTAAATCTTAATAAAAATATACGAATTTTATTTAGTAATTTCAATCTGCCTTTCAGCAATTTATTATAAATTATTCAATAGTCACAGGCAATTGGTAAATTTCATTAAACATCTAATCACAAGCCTAAAAACCGCTCTTAGTTGATAAAAACTGGGATGCGGATTTGCAGCATCTGAAACGAAAAAAAAAAATGAAATTATTAAAAGACTAATTTTTATTCACTACGGTAAAACTTCCTCCTAGTTACCTTGCTGGTCTTATCGAACAAAGCCTGGGCCCGATCTTGCTGCAGACGGTAGTTGACGAACTTATCAAAGACATAGCCATGCTTTTGAGATTCCACCAAGATGCGATCCTCACCAACATCCAAGTTGACCTCCTGTGAGGAAACCTACAAAGTGAAAATATTTTTAGCCAACAGATTAATTAAAAATGTAATTAAGAACCTTACGCAATTAGGTAGATAAATCTCGGCGTGGATCTCATCTACAGTGTCATCACGAACCCGAGCCCGAAGTTTATACTGCAATTCTTGACCACCGCCAACCGAGCGAAAAGTGTTCTTGATTGCTGCCGCATCCTTGTCGTTGATCTCCTGAACCAATTTTCCAGATTTATCCGGTGTCACAGCACCTTGATCCTTGCCAGTAATAGCAGCCTGAGCTTCACCCGACCCTGGCTGAGCTCTCTTAACATCATCGTTGCGCACGCGATGGGAGACCAAGGTGCCGATGAACTTGCGATTGTTCAGGGTGATGGTCTTCTGCATGTTGATTTGAATATTATACTTCTCGCTCATGGCCTCGGCAACAATTTGCAGGAAAAAGTTGTTGAACAGCTGCGATTTCTGGATCTTCACCAGGAAGCTTGGATTGATGGCAATGTCGCAGACATCGACGGTTTTATCGGAACGATCCTTGGTATGTCGCGGCTCCGAAATACTCATGGGCACTCGAAACGAGCCCGGAGTGGGCGATTCCAGTATTTCAATCAGCTCCTCCTCGGTTACATCTTCGGGTGCTGGGACCTCCGGAGCCTGGCACACGTTAATAAAGAACTTCTCGTTGCTGTTCACCTTAAAGCTCTTCACACAGATACCTGTTGGGGTGGCATGACAAAATAAAAAATAGTTTAGAGTTTTTAATTAAATAACTTTTTAACTAATTAAATCAAAACTGAAGATCAAGATTCGGGCGAAGCTAAACCGGCTTTATTTTTAAACACTATAATACATATGTAAGATTCAAATTTATGACGATAAATGTCGCACGTTTAGTTTTTGTTAAAAAATATCTAAATTAGGCCGTGATAGAGTTCTCTGTGCTCAGGCCAGGCTACTCCGCTGATTGCCTGCAAGTAAGGAAGAAAAAAAGATTTATGTTAGTAAGGATAATCACAATTAAACCAAGATATACCTGACAACAAACAAAATTATATATAAGATGTAATCAGATCTTTATGGTTATTATTAAGGTGGAAATAAAATAAGTTAATCGATTTTTTCAATTACTCAATTTTCAGAATTGAAAAATAAAAACTGATTCACTGAAAATCGATTTATTTCCAGCTCTAGTAATTATGTTAGCTTGAAATGGCAAATTGCCAAGTTGAAATACTATTTATATATCGTCGTTTATTTCGATACATTTTCGATATATCAATATTTTCTTTCAGCCCTAATGTTAACCCACCTTGAGTTCATCGAAGGCCTGCTTGGCCAGCCAATGGAATAAAGGATCCCTCCACTCACGCGCTATGGCTTTGAGTTCATTTTGCTTGTGTATTTTGCTTTCGTCTAGGGTCTTGAGAATCCGATGGTACCTCTCCCAGAGGTAAACCATGCTGCGGATCTTATAAAGCCATAAATGATTTGGAATGTAACGAATCAGATCCTGCAGTTCCTCCTTCTGTTCCTCGGACAGGGCCTCAAGGAACGTCTTGTTCATTAACAAAAATATGGATCGCATATTGCGATAGTAATCGAACGTATTCTTCTTAAGGCCATCGCGCCCGCATTTGAATACCTCGCTGACCATCATTTCCTCGTTTGGATACTTGGGAGTGAATCGATTGCACACGTTGCGATCGCCTAGCTTGGCCAGCTCCTTGTTGATCTCGATGCCGCACCACTTGTAATCCTTCCACCACACGTACCAGTCTTTGTACTTATTCTTCCGATAGACATCCATCCACTCTTTACTTAGTTTGTTGCGTATCACTTTCTTTGAGTTGAGCTTTGTTCCCTTTGAGCCAGATTGGTTCGAGCCCACGGATTCAGCGTCAGACTCATGTTCATCGGGGTCATCGATTTGGCCATCATCAATGGCATATATGTTTGTATTATATATCGGTGTCTGTTCGAAGAAGGTCACGGCATAGGACTGGTCCTCGCTTTGTGGCAGCTCCTTTTTATTGTTGTTGACGTAGGGCAGGCGAAAGCCCCCGATTATAAAGGCCGGCTGTGTGGCTGTTAGCTTTTTGCGTTTGTAATCCACTTTTGAGGGACGATTCAACTCTGACTCTTTGGACTCTGCTTTCCTTTTTTGACCTGCAAAATTTTGAAATGGGTTTATATCGATTTTGTTGGTATTTTTGGGAGGCTGAGGAATGCAAACTGGTCTTGGAATTTTTTGTTTTAGATGTCTTTTATTTAAAAGAGCTGGAATTAAATCCTTTCGATTAATCAATTTTTTTCAATTCAATAAAAGTCGATTTATTTCCAGATCTATTGTTTATGGTTTGAGTTTGTTTCTTTGGGAATCATTTTAATGGCAAAATTATGATTAACCGGTTGCATTCCCATTTATATATACGCATGTCAAAAATGTACTTTTAAAATTTATAAAAATAATTTTACATTTTTAGTTGCGTTTTGTTTGTTTATTTTTTTATATTTATTCTTACCAGCACGTGTGTTCTCCAAAGACGCATTGTTCCTGGCTTGATTGGACGTAGAAGTCTTGGCTGCACTGGAACTGGCGTTTTTGGCTTCGGTTGCCGAACGGTTTGGTTTGGTTTTGGTCGAGACACGATTACTTTGTGGATCGTCTGCTAGATTCTTTTGTCCTGTTTGCGTTGGTTTCTTTAAATTAGCATCACCAGGCTTTACACTTCTGGATGCACTGCGAACTTGACTATGTTTTTTAACACCAGATGTGCTTCGACTTTGATTTGTTAAGGAGGATGATCTGGAGTTGCGGCCTCGAGTTATTCTTGACCCGCCAGCACTTGTGTCTCTGCCTCGATTGCGATCTTGAATGATTTTTGAAGTTGCTCTTGGGTTTCGACCTAAACTATTACTGTTCCTGGCCATTGTACGATCTTGACTTGTAGTGGTGTGCATGGTATTTGGGGCATTTGGGCCTCGATTCGATCGGTTTTGATGGGGATGATGATCGCGGTGGTTACGATCTCCCGAACCTGATCCACGTTGATAACGCTTCCGTGAAACATCGGGGCTATTTGAGCCTCTAAATGTGACAGAGTCATTCGATCGCTCGCGATCGTTTTCATAGTTATCATCATTAAAATGACGGCGTTCGTTGCGATCGTTGCGCCCACGTCCATGGTAATTAGAATCATTGTCGCGCCGATCTCTGAAGTTTCCTTGGTTCCCCTCAAATTTACGATCATTGGAAAAGTTTCGGAATTCTTGATCTTCTGGACCTCGGAATCCTGGTTTTCTAATTTCACCGTGATGCTGCTGACGACGAAAGTGATCATCATCCTCCATATTGAGGTTATCATTGTAACCTTGATCTTGATCTTCAAATTGACGAGAACTTTGACTTCGAAAGTTGTCATTAACGTTGCGATTATTTGGCCGATTGAGATTTAGTTCCCTTCTATTAGCTTCAATCCAATCTTGACGACAGATGGTTATTTGATTATTATTGACAATGCGCTGATAATTTCGACCAATTTGTGGAGGCCCACCGTATTCACCCAGGTTGTCATCGATGTCTCGACGTTGATCGATTATTGGAATTCCGTCTATGTCGGCTTGTATAAAATCATAATTACCGGGTCCATGATGTGGCCCGCGATTTTTGTTGTTGAATCGTGGGTTGTTTAACTTCGGCGGCATTTCTCGGGAGTTCAATTGTAGAGCACGAAAATTGGGATTTCCCTGAGAATTAGCACCCAGGTTGGAGTGCATTTGTCCTTCCCTGGGCTCTAGAAAGCTGTCATCGACGTCTCGACGCTGATCGATTATTGGAGTTCCGTCTATGTCGGCTTGCATGAAATCATTATTACCGGGTCCATGATGTTGCCCTCGATTGTTGTTGTTGAATCGTGGGTTTCTTAACTTCTGCGGCATTTCTCGGGGGTTCAATTGTAGAGCACGAAAATTGGGATTTCCCTGAGAATTAGCACCCAGATTATTGAAATTTTGTGGCATTTCACGGGGATTTAATAGTGGACCACGAATTTCCCTGGGGTTTAATTGCTGATCGCGATTTCCCTGAGGATTCATGTTACGATTGAACTCCTGGGGATTTCGATTGAATTCCTGGGAATTGAAATTTCGATTATTATCCTGATTTTTGCTATTATTTCGAATAATTTCTTGCCAATTAGTGCTTCTATTAAATTCATTGTTGCTTGTATTACGATTATTGCGTACATTTTCCTGTGTGTTTGGATTCCGATTAAGAATCTGAGTGCGATTGTTGCGAATCGATTCTCGATTTTCATGTCGAATACTTTGATTAAATTCCATTTGTGGATTTGCATTACGATGGAATTTTTGTTGTGGATTTGTGTTGCGATTATTGCGATTTGCATTGCGGTTATCGCTGTTCAGATTTCCATTATATTGATTGTTGGGGCCATTTTTCGGTCCAGCATTCCGATTGAAAGGCTCTCGTTGCCTTTCCGGTTCCTGCTGCTCCCCAAATCCCCGGTGGTTATCTCTGGCGCCTCGAAAGTCGCCTGGTCCTTGACGATTCCTTGGCCGCGATCGATCATTGTTTCTCCCCGGTGAATTATTCCGATTAGCGTTATGCCAATCAATGTTTCTTGGTGGCGACGGAGTGCGTGGGCGCGAATCAAGATCCGGTTCCTTGTTCTCCACCGCTTCCCCGATGGCTCGGAGCACCTCGGCATCCACGACGTTCTGACGACTATCACCCAACTCGACGCTGAGCCGGAATCTTTGGCGCTGGAAATAGCGCAGATTGAAGTCCTTCACCTTGAAGGTACGCACTGCAAGTGCATGAGCAGTCATCCGGCTGGCGCCCAGCTCGCGAATGAACTGTCGACGAATATCCAGCTCGAGGTTGCGGCTCGGCTCCGTGGGGACGACCAGCACTCCTTCTAATTTCATGGAATCACATGAAATTATATATGTAAAAATAGAGCGAACACATACGTTGGGTTAGATCTAAGTAACTTGCAGAAAATGATCCTGGGTTCGCCGGCTTAATATAAATTTTATAAATTATGCAGTGGCCGAAGGAAATGTTAACTAATTTTTAATTGCAAAATTAAATTAGAAGCAACGCGTATATTGTGTCAACAAACCCAGCTCAACCTTTCAAATTTAAGAAATGATTTATCAGTGTTATGAATCGACTTTATGCCTTGGAAAATTCTTTGACTAAACTAAAATCGTAACACATTTCCAAACTGCAATAAAAACACTTGATAATGCTAATGTTTGTTGTGTTTGTCCTGTCAATAACTGCCGCACGCTCGGTGTATTTTAAACATTCAGCGAAATCGATAAGATTAGCAATGCTATCAAATATTATTTATAGAATCTTGAATATTTACAGACGAAATATCCGTTTAATTTCCAGAATTTTCTCAGCCCTTCTAGGCAAGTTTCCGACTTCTCAACGTCCACTGCATTTTATTTAAATATAATAAATAAAAAAAAAAAATTATAAAGAAAAAACTGATAAACCACTAAGGAACTCTCGGCAATCCCAGCACTTAACAGGTGTGCAAAACTACATTAATAATAATGGTCATGCTTATACCAAAAAGTAAGGGAATATACGCAAGCAAACACTCAATAAAATGTCCCTCTTCTGGGGGGCTAAAAGCCACTGCTGCTCAGCGGCAGAGGTTTTATCGTTATCAACTCTGCTGATAAGTTTTCTTTTCGACTTTTGCTCTTGTGACAACAAAAGGTTTAAGAGTGTGGAGCGCGCTTGGGAACTACTGTTGCTTGAATCTCTGCCGGTATTCGGCACGCGGCCGAAAATAATTTCATCAGAGTCGGAAAGTCCCACAAATTGTTCGTCCGAAAGTGTGGAAGAGAGCGGGTGGCGTTATCTCTCTGGACGTGATATGGCGCTTTTTTCAGTCCAAACAAGGTCTTAACCCTCCGCGGGAGAGCTTTGCGCGAGAAGTGAGTCCGGGGGCCTCAATTGTCTGAGTTTTTAATTGATCAGCGGCAGCAGAAAAATAAAATAAAGAGTATCTATGGCACATACAATTCTCTCTAAATGTTGCTTTTGTGGTTGTTCTCCCTCTCTGCGGCGGCTATTATCTCATTTTCTGTTTTGTGTCCGATTGACAGGGCAAAACAAATAAGTTTGTTCGCAGCGCTTGGCTCGAATTCAGTTGCCTTTTTCGCTCGTTACGAGCCGGTGGTCCGTGGACTTAAGTGCTTCGTTGCCGCTGCTGCCTTTTGCTGCTGCCGTTCCTGCTATATTCCTACTGCCCTCCATCCGTCCGCTTTGATTCTTTTCGCTCCGTTGCGATCCGTTCGAATCGCAGCGACTTTTTTCCTACGCCGAGGTAATTATAAAGTGACATTTTCAGTCGCATCGAAACCACCGACGCCGCCTTCCTCGCTGTCCCATGTTATTGTTGTCCGCCAAAGCGAAACTATAGTGTGTGTGTGTGCGTCGGTATCTATGTGAAATTGGTGTATATGTATATGAATAGTTTAATGGTGGGTGCGAAAGTCTCGTGGCTTCGCCTGAAATTGTGAAATTTCCTGAATTTGTTCCAGAGAATCCCGCGCCAAACATTCCTCCAACAGAAAGTATGAATCATTATCGAAAAACTGTTCTGTTTGATAATAACTATTAGTGTTCTGTCATGCTTGTAGCGCGATTATTTTATTTAATTGATAAAAAATATTTAATTGTATTGCGCAAGGTTTTGTTTTTTTCATTCAAATGAAATTACACGTCGATAGCAACTAATTGCTTTGTGAGCTTCTCTGTAACCACCGGTTTTGTGTGTGTGCTGACGTCATATGGGCCTTGAAAGATGTGGTATCTCTCCTCCCTATGGAGCTCTATAGCTTCGACAGCTTCTGCCCATCGTGATTATAATAATGAGAGCTCAGCCCTGAGAAAGAGGCAGCAGCAACTAGAGCAAACAACTGTTGCGCGATAAGGAGCCAGTAATTAGGATTATAAACTGCAATTCAGAATTAGAGTAACAACAAACTGGAAACCAGTGTATATGTAGTGACGATAAGCAACTCTCAGATAAAGCAAAGCTAAAGAGAACCCAAGTGTTGAAGTTTTCCCTCTGATTCAGGAAAGTGCCATAATCTTTATCTCCAGGTTTCTTTATTCATAAAGACAGCCCCCTGTCAAGTGTCGTAAATATGTGCTCTATACTGTGTAAATAAATCACTTCTCCGCCGTTTTGTTTGTTGGTTTTGCGCTGCAAAAATTGTATAAACAATTTATGCCGGCTCTTCGGGAATCCAAAGTAAACAGCGGAGAAAAAAGGCTCCGAGTTTTCTCTTCTCCAGCATGCTTTTTCCGGCATATTTATCGGAGAGTCAAGAGACGATAGCTAAATGTTGAGATTTATTTACGCTTAGCATTTCATCGTGACTCGGCGCTTTTTATGCAAAAGAGAAATTTTGTCAAGAGAGTGAAAAACAATTGGAAATTTTGTTGCATGGAATTCAGTTAGGTTTGCTGCTGCTTAGGGGGTTTTGTTGTGCTTATATAATCGCTCGCCGTTCGCTGTTGGCCAACAGGTTTCGCCGTTAATTATATCAAATCTGAAAATAATACCCGTTTTCGGTGCCCCGCGCTAGAATTTTATCTAAAGCCAGCCAGCAAGCATGCTTAAAACACACGCGTAAACGGGCAAACAAGTTTTTAGCGCCCATAAAATGTGACTAGCCCAACGCCTTTAGCTAAATTTGCGGCTCTGTTGAAGATTAGCTGCGCCGAGTTTGTCTTTCTCATCGTGTGTTCTCCTTTTATTTATTGTCAAGTTTAGTTTGGTTCTCCGCGGCGGGAAAAACTTGTTTTCGGTGCACATTTGTCATTGACAGTGAATTGTCGTCGTCGTTGGTCAGGTTAGACAATAAACTATAGCTTCAAGTGGGTGCGCGCTGATGATGATGAGGGAACCTTCCGCGACGTGGCCCTGGGCATGTAAACACTTATCGGGGCATAGCACACAATTACGAAAAAGATTAGAAACTAAACTAATAGAGGTAGAGTCTTTCTTCACCCTTAAATGCCTGGTAATATTAATTATTTGAATTTTAAAGAATTAGAAAAAGGTTAGATTGTTCGATATGAGTCTGGTTTTCAATTCTCCTAAAAAGTTAGTGTAAAAAGTAGCTAAATAATCGTTTTGAATATTAAATATTAAAAACCCTTGAGAATATTTGTCATACAAGTGAAAGTGAAAAATTTAATCAATTAAATATAAACAATCTGTGCAAAAAAAAAATACTAGGCATTTAAGGCTTAATAGAAGTATGAAAATTCATTATATGGCGTGTTCACTGTTGGGTTTTTCATTGGTCTACTCCATTGTAGTTTCGCGTCCCCCTCATAATTAACCCTGGACACAAGAGGGTTTATCTTTTTTTCGTTACGTCTTATCGCGTGTTCACTTTTGTGTGTCCGCCTTATCGCCGGTTCACTGTACCGTGCGTCCTTAAGCGCAATCGATAGCGACGTGAGATTTTTATCTGGGACGACATGGTTCCGCACTCGCAGAGATTAGCGGCGCGAGCTGGTGCAGCCGGCTGAACATACATAAGTGATAGCCGCGTCATGCCTGGCCGGCAAGATTCTCTGGCGGATTCTCCGCGCTGCCGGCTCCGCAGTACTTTTTTTTTCTGTGTGCGATTCCGGTTACGGTGACGGCCTAAACTCACCTGGCGTTGGCTGCACAATTAGCGAGTCCCGCGGCGGCGGCTTCTGCTGGCTGCTGCCTCCGCCCGGATTAGCACCACCGAAGAACTGGTTGATGTTGTCCTCGAACTCGTTCTGCGTTAATAAATACAACATTTTTAGTTTTCTATGGAATGTGCTCTTCCTCTTCTTGGCGGTGGTGCCTCGCTTACCCGCACAAAACGCAGATTCTGCTCGCGAAAATTGTCGTTGCCCTCGATGAAATTTGAGCGACGAGCCATTGTGCTATGAGCTATTAGCAACCAGTCACGAGTTAAAACAAATATTAACAATTCTTTTCACGTTCGGCTAAGGTAATGTCGCAAATTTCTGACAATTTAAAACGGGACTGCCAACTCGCTTCAATTGAGAAAGGGCTGAAATAGTATGACCGCGTGTGGAATCCACACAATACCGAGAAAATACTGAAGCCTAAGCAGGTGATACAGTGGGTATCATAAGCGAAATATAAAGTATAATTAAAAACACTTGAATACAAGTTTATAAATTAAAATTTTACGATCTTGACAAAGTTTATGGTCAAGTAAAATTAAAATTTAATATAAAAAGAGAAAATAAAATTACCCCAACTATTAAACATTGTTGGGAAATGACACCAACAATCGCTTGCCATACCTACTGTACATACAAAATACTAAACAAAATACCAATGTAAGAAATAATTCGAATTGTAGGCTGGTTTTGTTGTTGCTGCGCCCGCTTTGGGAACGAAACAGCTGGCGAGCAGACAGTATTGATAATCCGTTGTTTTTCGGCCGCTTTACAGTTACCACATCGCCAGATATAACCCAAGATATAGGAGTGCACGTGGATTGGGCAGCAAGGAAGACGACGAGTGACCATGGCGGAGGACACAAGTTCGCCGATGGACAGATTCTGTGGCTCCACGTTCTGGGTGAGTGCATCCAACGCTCAATAGGAATCCCTGTAATTATAAATGGGTTTTCAATGATTTCTTTCACAAAATAGAACTCAACGGAGACATGGTATACCTACGACCCCGACTTTACGCCGTGCTTTGAACAAACGGCTTTGGTATGGACGCCCTGCGCCTTCTACTGGCTGTTCGTGGCCTTCGATTTCTACTACTTGAAGGCGAGTCTGGACAGGAATATACCCTGGAACAAGCTGAACGTGTCCAAGGCCCTGGTCAATGTGGGCCTGCTGGTCATCACAGCCTTGGATTTAATTATGGCGCTGATCAAGAAGGGCGGCGACAGTGAGTTGCCTCTGTACGACCTTGATGTGTGGGGTCCGATCATTAAGTTCGCCACCTTCCTGCTGCTCTTCGTGTTCATACCGCTGAACCGGAAGTACGGTGTCCAGACCACGGGCTGTCAGTTCCTGTTCTGGTTCCTGCTTGTCGTGCTTTCGATTCCGCGCTGTCGCACGGAAGTTCGCTTGGATACGGAGCGTGGAAAGCTCTTGAGCTCCGAGGAGGCCACCGAGCAGGATTTCTCCTGGGAGGAGTACCAGTTCGCCAGCTTCTTCATCTTCTTCACATTTTCGTGCCTTATGCTGATCCTCAACTGCTTTGCCGATGGCCTGCCGCGACAGACCAAGTACCAGCGGGGTGAGAACGAGATTCCCGAGCTCTCGGCAAGTTTCCTCTCGAGGATCACATACCAGTGGTTCGATAAGATGGCTCTCAAGGGTTACCGCAACCCTCTGGAGGAGAAGGATCTGTGGGATCTCCGGCCGCAGGATAGCTGTTCTGAGGTGATGCCCATTTTCGCCCATCATTGGAACCAGAATGTGCGCAAGAACTACAGAAGCAAGACCCGCGTGGAGCCAAAGGCTCAGTTCAGCAACGGCCACGTGACCTTTGAGAATCCACATGGCGAGAAGAACGGCCGCAAGAAGGGCATGGCCAGCATTATGCCGCCCATCTACAAGTCCTTCGGCGGCGTCTTCATGTTCGGAGCCCTGATGAAGCTCTTCACCGATGTTTTGACCTTCGCCCAGCCCCAGGTTTTGAGTTTGATCATCGGCTTCGTGTCGGATCAGGAGAAGGATCCACAGCCCGAGTGGAAGGGCATTATGTATTCCGTCCTGTTGTTTGTCTTGGCCGCTGCCCAGACCTTTATTCTAGGCCAGTACTTCCACCGCATGTTTATTGTGGGCTTGAGAATTAGGACTGCCCTGATCAATGCCATCTACCGCAAGGCCCTGCGCATTTCAAACTCCACCAAAAAGGAATCCACCGTCGGTGAGATCGTCAACCTGATGGCCGTGGATGCCCAGCGCTTCATGGAGCTGACCACCTACCTGAACATGATCTGGTCGGCGCCGCTGCAGATCGGTTTGGCTCTATTCTTCCTCTGGCAGCAGCTGGGACCCTCTGTGCTGGCGGGCCTGGCTGTGATGATTATCCTGATCCCCGTAAACGGAGTGATTGCCAGTCGCATCAAGACCTATCAGATCAGGCAGATGAAGTACAAGGATGAGCGTGTTAAGCTGATGAACGAAGTCTTGAGTGGCATTAAGGTGAGTTTTCGGGGATTAGGGATGTGTTTTTTTTTTTGGAGGAGGATCGACTTTTAAGTCGGGTTTTGCAAGTAATCCTTCTTAATAAGCACTTGAACGGCAGATTACCTCAAGGTACAAGGGACCCCTGTCCTATTATCGATTTTCATGCATTCTTTAGTTTTTGTCATCTGGTTTTGTAGTAACTAATCCCTAAAACCTCAGGACTATATTTACGAGTTTTTAGATGGAGAGTTTTTGTAGGAAAAGATTTTATTACTATTATTTTTGTTAATCAAAATTTGATGTTGTTTATTGGCGACCCTTCTTTTTCTTTAAACCACAACTTTAAATAACTAAAATGTATTTGTATGTTCCCCAAAAGGTCCTGAAACTGTACGCCTGGGAGCCGAGCTTCGAAAAGCAAGTCCTGGACATCCGTGACAAGGAAATTGCGACGCTGAGATCCACCGCTTATCTGAATGCCGGAACTTCGTTCCTCTGGTCCTGCGCCCCCTTCCTGGTAAGATATGCCAGCCCCGCAGGGCTCTGAGTCCTTCGAGAATCTCTTTACAGCCTACCGGTGATAATGATGATGATTGAGTTGTGGAACCCTGTATGGAAATGGGACTAATCTGGCAAATATGTGTGTGCTCCTTCGTGTTCGAACAATTACAAAAAGGTTTCCCTGGTCACGTTCGCAACTTACGTCTTGGTCAGCGAGGCGAATCAGCTGAGCGTCGAGAAGGTGTTCGTCTCACTCGCCCTCTTCGACATCATGAAAATTCCGCTGACCGTCTTGCCTATGCTGAGTGTTGACATAGCCGAGGTATGGAAGCGGCTGGCTACATCAACGATATTTTGATGATGATGACGGAATCTCCTCCAAGTCTTCGGCTATGGTGCATCACTGACTTTCCTAACTCCATATTCCTGCCAACCAAAATCGAAAGGATCAAGAAATGCAACCATTTTTAGCAACGCCTTAAACCATATTGTGTATTATTTTTTGTAGGTTTCATTAGTTACATTCGCCACTTACGTTCTAATCGATGAAAATAACGTGCTTGATGCCACAAAAACTTTTGTCTCATTATCATTATTCAACATCCTACGTTTTCCGTTAACAATGTTGCCCATGCTGATCACCAACCTGGTACAAGTAAGTTACGCCCGATTGCAATACCAAAATATTATCAACTTAAGTCGATCACAGTGGGGCTGTGGGATTATGATCCCCGGCCCCACTGTGATCGATGATTTTGTGCCGTTTTGTGATTGTGATTTATGTTTATTTACTCAATTTGAATTCTTTTTTAGCAAACAATTTACACCGAGAAATGTCCCTCTAACCAAAGTTTCCCTATCCCTTATTTCTTGGTTTCATTATTATTCACTTTAAATTTTGCATCGTCTCATTCATCTGGGAATTAAAGTTGTCCGAACCAAACCAGTTCCGATTTGACGCATATATATCTGGTTGTTGGGATTCTCTTCTTCCATCCGTTTCAATAGCAACCATTTGTTTGGGTTTTTCTCTAAATATGCCCTTGCAGAGGGCCCTTTATGGGGGGTTTTAATTATAGATTTTAATGAAGTCACGAAGGTTTGTCTGTTTGGAAAGAGAGGAATGGTTTTTGGGTATTGATTAAAATATTCAAGGATTTAATTTTTGGGGGTTTTTGATATCGGACTTCCCATTAAAATACTTTAAATTTTGAGGTATATATTTGGGTCGCTTTTGAAGATATTTTTATTTTTAATTATAATAAATTTAGCAATTTGCGTCTCTTCACTTAAAAAAATAACTTTTTAAAGTTTCCCCTAAAATTATCTCGCCGTTCTGCAGGGGCGTTAAAGCCCTCGGCAGACTCCGAGGATATTTTTCATTCATTGCAATTTGGATTAGGACATTTCATGACCATCTTGTTCCCTTTCACACCTGCCCCTTTTCCCAAGACCTACTAACTTATACTCTGTGTTTAAAAGCTAGTTGATTGTGCAAAGTATATTAACCGATTTCCCCATTTTCATGTGCGCTATAGACGCAAGTTTCTGTGAAACGTATAAACAAGTTCCTGAACAGTGAGGAACTGGACCCTAACAGCGTTCACCATGATCCGTCCAAACGTAAGGAATACCATTTATTTATAATAATTTATATAAACTTACGATTTTATTATATTCCAGCCCATCCTATGACCATTGAAAATGGCGAGTTCTCCTGGGGCGACGAGATTACTCTGCGCAACATCAACATTGAAGTGCGCAAGAGCAGCTTGGTGGCCCTTGTGGGCACCGTGGGCTCCGGCAAATCGTCGGTTGTCCAGGCCTTCCTGGGCGAAATGGAGAAACTTGCTGGCCATGTCAACACGGTGGGCAAGCTGGCCTATGTGCCCCAGCAGGCGTGGATCCAGAATGCGACGGTGCGGGACAACATCCTCTTTGGGCAGCCCTACGATCGGAAACGCTACAACAAGGTCATCGATGCCTGCGCCCTGCGTGCCGATATCGACATTCTGTCGGCGGGAGATTTAACGGAAATCGGTGAGAAGGGCATTAATCTCTCTGGTGGCCAGAAACAGCGTATCTCCCTGGCCCGTGCCGTGTACAGCGATGCCGATCTCTATCTGCTGGACGATCCACTGAGCGCCGTTGATGCCCATGTGGGCAAGCACATTTTCGAGGAGGTGATCGGACCCAAGGGCGTGCTCGCCCGCAAATCCCGCATCCTTGTCACCCATGGCGTCACCTTCCTGCCCCAGGTGGACAGCATCTATGTGATGAAAATGGGCGAGATCAGTGAAAGCGGCACCTTTGATCAGTTGGTTAAGAACAAGGGCGCCTTCGCCGACTTCATCATCCAGCATCTGCAGGAGGGCAATGAAGAGGAGGAAGAGCTTAACCAGATCAAGCGCCAGATCTCTAGCACCGGTGATGTCCCTGAATTGCTAGGCAGTGTCGAGAAGGCCATTAAGTTGGCGCGCACGGAAAGCTTGTCCGATTCCATGTAAGTAAACCATTAAAAATAAATAATTAAAGAAAATACATATGTCTAACATTTAATTTGTATTTACCAGCTCCGTAACCTCCGCTGACAGTTTGATGGGTGGAGGAAATGGAAGCCTTCGCAGGCGGGTAAAACGACAGAATTCCCATGACTCGGTGGCCTCCGCTGCTTCCTTGAAAAAGAAGCAAGAGGTCGAGGGCAAGCTGATTGAAACGGAGAAGGCACAGACTGGCGGCGTGCAGTTTGCCGTGTACAAGCACTACATCAAGAGTGTTGGCATTTTCCTATCGCTGGCCACGCTCATCCTGAACTTCGTTTTCCAAGCATTCCAAATCGGCTCGAATCTGTGGCTCACCAAATGGTCCAATGATGATAGAGTTGCCAACGACACTGGCCTCAGGGACATGTATCTGGGTGTTTACGGTGCCTTCGGCTTTGGTCAAGGTGAGTCCATTGTGATTCGATTTAATATTGATATTCTTCGTTTGAAGTTTTACTTGTTTCATGTTCGTTTTGTCCATTTTTGATTTACTTTAAGTTGTTTTGATGTATTGCATGCTTTCCTTTTAATTTAAAGTCTTTGGTTTTGGTTAATGTATTTTTATTTGTTATATATTTTAAAATAAGCTTAAAAAAGAGATGGTATTAATGCACAAGAATTTCACATTTAACATTTATAGCAGTTAAACTGCTATATTGATTGTGAATATTAGCATAAAAATCACATAAATTAAAGCAATCGAATTCTACAATTTCAACCAGTTTGTGACTGTTCAAATTAATAAGTCATATTTTAATTTTTTTTTTTTTTTATTGTTCCATTGATACCATCTTTTTGTATAACTTAATTTTATGCTTCCATTTTTGTGTGGTTTAAGGGGTTATTAATTATTTATGTTTTTTGCTTATTTGATTGCTTCTAACTTTGGCGCCGAGAGGACACATGCTGCTCAGCTTTCAGTAGGCGTTTTTAATTAGTCTCAGCTAGGGATGTTAGACCAATATAATCGACAAAATATTCAAATAATTTAAATATCGATTGTTCTTCGACAACATTGATATTTAAAAGAAAATGCGATATGTTTCGATATTTATTGATTTGATATATCAATATTTATGACATTTTACTATTGATTTACATCCCTATTCTCAGCCTCTCGATATATAACGAATTAACCCCCACAACCTTTGGCTTACCACAAAAGCACACGCAAGAAAAAACAAAGCTAAAAACACTCACACATTTAAAACTAAGAATATTTTATATTCCTGCACGCTTAGACACAAGAACACAAAAGGCTTTCGATATTAATAAGCACGATAAGGGCTTTCAATATTAATAAGAACTATTAATATTACACAGTAGATTTTCGTAGACAAAAAATGTTCTAGATAGCGGTATCGATTATAATTGATGATATCGTTAAATGGAACAATATACTAATCTTACTTTACTAACAGTTCTCCTTTTGTGTGTGTATGTGTGTGTGCGTAAATGTGTTACTTTGCCCAATTTTATTTTACGTTCTGTAAACTATAATCCTCCACCTACAATCCACAAAACAAACAACAAACGAATAAAAAACAACAATTATCGACCAATAATCGCTATTATCGGCAACACAACCGATTGCATAATTTTTAGTCGCCACGAACTTCTTCTCATCACTCGCCATCTCATTGGGTTGTCTCGAGTGCTCACGGGTGTTACATAATACCCTCCTGTACTTCAATCTCCGCTGGCCAATGGAACTCTTCGACACAACACCCCTGGGACGCATTGTTAATCGATTTTCGAAAGATGTCGATACAATAGATATTATCCTGCCATTAAACATCCGTGTCGTCCTGATGCAGGCATTCATGGTAATTGATTTGGGTTCGGATCGATTTTGGAGATGCAATGGCAAATGCTATAAACTAAATTAACCCAAGCACGGCATTAAGGAATAAAATCATATCACTCTATATATATATCATGGCCTGGTTCATCTTGCATCCAAAAAAATTCCCTACTAGTTTCCTTACTAAACAAAAATAATAGTTGAGTCGAAATCTCATTTTCACTTAAGCAAAAATGGGTTAATTGGTTAATTGTCTATTTATCAAAATATCAAAAACATTAAAGAGATAATATAATTTATGGAAAGTGAAAATGATATTCCGACTAAACAAAAATGCATCGTCGGTGGGGCAAGAGGTTTTTGTGGCGGTACCGGATTACTAATCGATATATCCGTGTCTATCTTCGCTCCCTTTTGAAGTTATTGCCGGTTATGTGTCCACCCTGATCCTTTCCCTGGGCTGTGTCTACAGCGCTCGGTATATGCACAACGTCCTCCTCCTGGCCACCATGCGTTGGCCGATGGAAATGTTCGATATCACGCCGCTTGGCCGCATTGTGAATCGCTTTTCCAAGGACATCGACACCATCGACAATACCCTGCCACTTAATTTGCGGTTTGGCGTTATGCAATTGTTTGTGGTAATTATCCTAGAGAAAATCATTCCCAAAAATTCCCATTGAATCGCAGACCCTGGCTGAGTAGGTTTCCTTTTTCTTGTCGCCAAAATGATAGGTCCTGTGTTGTCCACGCTTTGCTCCCATACCTTCTCGCGTTTTTTGCAAAGTAAAACATATTTACAAATTATCTTAAAATTCCAGTTATCTCTTACTTTGTCTGTTCGCTCGCGCTGGCTCTTGGCTGCATTTACTGCTCCAAGATCCTGCACGAGACGCTGCTCTACTACGTCTTCCGCTGGCCCATGGAGCTCTTCGACACCACGCCCATTGGTCGCGTTGTCAATCGTTTTGCCAAAGATGTTGATACTATAGACAATGTCCTGCCCATGTTATGGCGCGTGGTGATCAGTCAAGCCTTTGCGGTAATTCTTCATTCTATTTCTGCATCATAGACAGAGAAGACTTAAGGGGTTAGGATAAAATAGAGGATTTAACTAGAAGTGTAACAGAAAAGTGTGTTTGTAGGAAAATATTTTTCTTAAGAGTCTAAAGGTTTTACAAAACAAACCCTAGGCACAATAGGTATCTAAGTATATTGGTAATAAGTCACACGAATTAGTCCGTTGTCCACGCTTTCTTTAAGTTCAGTAGTTTTTTATAAAAATGGTAATATAAAAATTAAATGATTGCATTTTCAGTTACCTCATACTTCCTTTGTTCGCTCACGCTGGCTCTTGGCTGCATCTATTGCTCCAAGACCTTGCACGAGACTCTTCTATACTACGTTTTCCGCTGGCCCATGGAACTGTTCGATACCACACCCATTGGTCGCGTGGTCAATCGATTTGCCAAGGATGTTGATACCATAGACAATGTCCTGCCCATGTTGTGGCGCATGGTGATCAGTCAAGCCTTTGCGGTAATTGTCCAATCCAACCAAATGGAGTTAAAAGTCAAAGCTATCAGTCAGTGGGGTCAAAAGATTACAACAATAGAGCAAAAGTATTACAAATAGTTAATTTGTTTATTTTTACTGAAAGAAAAGATTTTAAATATCTCCACTGACTTGTAACTATGATATACTCTATACCTTGCACTCTGTTCCTTGCACTTTGAGCACCAATACAAGAATCAGAATCTCAAACTAATTTTATATCAAAACAAGGCTTAAAGGGTAAGGCAATTTAGGAGTTTCTTAAACTAATAGAGAAGAATTTTCAGCGGACAGTAAAGACACTACTTGGTTTTCTTCTTGCTGACTAAACTATTTCTTCGTCTGCAGACTATACATACTTACTTCCCCCAAATTGGCAAACCACCGCTAAAGAAAACTTTCCTGAAGTAGTCCCTCGCTAATATTTTGCACGTTTGCAGAAAAAAAGTAATCCAATTTGGCACTAACTCCAACGTTCAATGTTGTGTAAAATAAATGTATATACAAACACTAACCTTTCTTGGGGGCTTACACCAACACAATCTTAGCGGCATGACGAGTTAATTTTTTTGTTTTTTAGAAAGTTAGTTTCATTTGTAATACTCCTCAATTGTAAAATTCAGAGAAGCTAAAAATCCCATTTACATTCCATGCAGTTTTGGCTAAGTATTTGTCGGGTCTGGCCTTGGCCCTTGGATGCCTTCACAGCTCTATAGATGTATTCAACAAACTGCTAAACAAAGGGCTTAGGTGGCCCATGGAACTGTTCGATACGACGCCGATAGGTCGCATTTTGAGTCGCTACTCAAAGGATGTCGACACGGTTGACGGCGTACTGCCCTCAATAATTGTTCAGTTGTTGAACACGTGTTTCGCGGTAAAGATTTTGTCTTAACCTTTTCCATATTCCCGCTGCCCGCTGATGGAGCTGGGGGTTGCCTAGAGCCTTGCCCTGTTACTAACCACAGTTCAAATATCCTCCCAAGACACCCTAATCTAAATCACTTCCTAGTTGAACCTAAAACCCTTAATCTGGCTTCGTTATACATAAAATTTCCTAAATCCCTATCCTTAACCTCCCAACTTCCTTCACCTTGACACCTACCTAGCAAGTAGTAAACCCATTAAGCTATTATAAAATCATTTTATACACAGATTTCCTTTTATTTGCCTTTAAAAATACATTAAATTCATTTTATATAAACCACTTAATATGCAGTTTAAACTAACTGTATGCTA